>VWZD01012511.1:0-89462 GCA_013396695.1 Sakesphorus luctuosus
AGTGCCTTGTTTCCTTTTATTTTTTTAATATTATCATAACTTATTACTTACTTAAATCTGAGTAGCTGGAGACAAGTAACAGTGTGAGAATGTTGGGGTTAATTTGAAATAAAAGTCTTGATTCTGGCCCACAATCTGAGGAGCTTTGGAAAGAAGTTATATTCCTTAAGAATATAAATGAGCTAAAGAACCAATTATTGTTCACCCACCCACATTTAACAAACAGACAGTGCAATTATTTTTTTTACTGAAGAGGACTAATAATGAACAAGGCTCATAAATTTTAAAGATACTTATTATCTAAATTTCCTGACTAAACCAATATCTTTGCTGCTTAAAGCAATTTTTTTATAGTTTCCTACTACTTTGTCTCTCTTTTCAAGATAGAAAAATCACCAGAGCTCAGGTGGGAGTCTATACACTAATGTGTTTGTAATCAACAGATTAATTAATCAGCCATGATTTATTAATGATGAATTAATTATACCTTATTGTGCAGTTCTGCTGCTTAAATGGAGCTTTAAAGGAGTTATTTTATTAATCATCATTGTCTAATTGCAGACACTTACAGAAAGATTGCTAATTAAACATGCAACCATATGCAAAACAAGGGAGGCTGCTGAGAGTGGCAAGAAAAAGAGTACTCATTTTCTGGGCAGCAACTTTATTCTCATGAAATACTGTGTAGTTGACCTGGTGATCCTAATTATTCACTAAAACTTACTTTAATATATTGCACATTTTCAGTCAATGGCAGGGGAAGTTAATTGTGCCAGATTCTGTCTGTGCTAAAATAGGTTGTGAAAACTTGAAATAAGACTATTTAGAATTTGTTTGGCCTCATTTCATGTTTTTATGGAAAGGATTTGTTTGGTGGTTCTATGCAGGAGATTTGCAGAGCTGTTTTGTGCTGCTCTCTTAATTCAGACTTGTGGCGTAGAGATGTGTTGGACCAAGAGGAAAATGCATAGCTATGAGGAACCAGGGAAAGTAAGAATATTGAGCAGCAGAAACCACACAACTTTGTCACTATAGAAATGAGTGTAGAGCTAAATGGGATGAAAATAAAATGGGAAGACACTTTTTAGTTCAATAAGCCATTTAGCAGATTTGCCTAAAGGATTCATGAAAGAGCTTTGCATGTCTTTTAAGTTATGTAGATGATAATAGAAAACATACATTAAAAAGTTGTTACTAAATTTGGAAAATTCTGCAAGAGGAAATAAAAGATTTCATGAATATGCACACAGCAAGAGGTCACAGAAAGGAGCCATGTGTTCCATCAGGGATGGGAAGGGGAATTAGCAACAGATGAGGCAGTTATTTCTGGGAAAGGGAAGATTTCTTTGTCTCATCAGGGATGTATTCATGAGAGCGACAGAGAAACACGCCGGGAACAGAGGGAACCTTCCCAGCAGTAAAAAAATCAAAACCCTAAATTAGAGTTAAGGGTGATGCCTGATCAGGTAAAAATTAAACTAATTCAACTGAAAACTGAAAAATCTGCCAATTAAACTGTTTGATTCTGACATCTTCCCCCCCTAGAGGGGTAAATCTGTCTTTAATTACCAGACTTAAACAAAAACACAGAACAAGGGATTTTTCTCAGGTGCTGAGTCACTGTCCTTTTATTTCTTAAATTTACCACAAACAATAATTCAAAAAATTCAAGAGAATAGGAAAGTGAAATAACGAAACTCAGTGTATGACCAGATGGTCAGAAGTGTGTATGTTTTTTTTTTTCTACAAGTTGGTTTTAGGCTAAGACATTTAATTAATTAAGATATCACAGAATCACAGACTATTCTGAGTTGGAAGGGACCCACAAGGATCATCGAGTCCAACTCTTAAGTCAATGGCCCACACAGGGGATTGAACCCATGACCTTGGCATTATTACAGCCAAGTTTTAACCAACTGAGCTGATCTCAATTTAGATTTAACATCTAAAGTAGAATATGAAAAAATGAACATTTCTAACTCTCTTGATTTCTTTAGTGAGAGATTCACTTTGACTTGTGTTTCTGCCTCACTGGTGGGCAAAGAAGGACATTCCCTCGGTATTAATGCTGTGATTCACACCCTCAGTGTTTGCCATCCGTGGAAGTTCATGATGCAAAGACAGTTCTTGTGATTTGGGAGCTGAGTCAAGCAATGCTGGGCCAGAGGAAAGTATATGTAGGTTATAGTAGAGCTGGAGCAGAGTGTGAGGTGCAGCCATGCCAGGAACCTGAGTTTGAATTCAAATATTTTATCTACTGACCTTCCTCTGTGCTTTGGATCCAAACCAGAGGGGACTTAGCAGAGAATGAATCCCACAAAGCTCAGTTCAGGTGGGAAATGCCAGCTGGACTTCCTGAATTTTTCTTTTGTCTCGGGAAGCTTCCTTTTCATAATTATTTATGGCAGTAAACAGAAATAAATTATGATCTTAATGACTAATTTCAGTTACCCTTATTCAGGAATCAGTGGCCCCTTTTCTGAACAAAATAATTCTGTTTTGAAAACAGCCTTTTGGACTTGATTATATTTGTGTGTAGCAGCTTTCTGAAGATGTATCTGATTGACTTAGATATTTAACATCACTACCTCTTTCCTTACCTGCATTTTGAACGAGTATAGGTACTACAACTTTCAGAAACCCTTCATCAGTTAATTGTTAATAGCAACAATGAAAAAAGTACCCTCTTAATAACAAACTGCGGGCACTTTCTTAATAAAGTTACAATTTCAGCAGAAAAAAATGTATATTAAAAGGAAACACCTGCTCCAGTAAATTACTTTGTTGCAGGTACCAACCCAGGAGACTCTGCAGATGGTTCTGTATTTGCAGACCTGACCTCACCACCCCTTCATCAATCTCTGCCTGATTGGTTCTCTCCAAAGCAGAACACACTGTATCCCAAGGTGCTACAAGACACCTTTGCATTAGTTCCAGTCAGAATAGCAATTAATTGGTGCTTCGGTTTCATTTTGGAAGTTCTTAACAAAGGATTCCATTGTCTTAGCAAGCACTGACTGAAAGGTGGTACAGTCAGTTCCAGGAAGAGCTCCAAAGGGAATTGTACTCCAGCAGGTACAATCTTTGCTCCATTCCCTGCCAGCTGGGAGTGTGGATTCAGTTGTGCAATGCCCTAGGATTCTGAGATGGACAAAAACAAAGTGGGATCTTGTTCCTTAGAACAGCACAATATGAACTCATCTCTTCTATTAGCCTTTCCTGTCAGCCAAGGAAAAGTAGGAGAGACCTCAAGTTCTGTAGGTTTGTTTTCCCTCCTCAGCTGTGTGCAGGCATCTTACACTCTTACTGAGACCTGAGACTGATTAAGTTGGTCTTAATCAGAAGACATTTTCTTACTTGCTTCTTCCAGTTGTAGCCTTGCAAAGGCCTTGTGCAATCTATTGAGACCCTTTTGCTTTCTGGGAGAAAATATTAACACCCTTTCTAGGAAACAGTCTTGCTGAAGAAAATTGACACAAGTTTGTGTTCCCAGTCCAGTCATAAATATTCCTGTTTTCTCACTGATGCTTCAGAGGAGCACAGTGTTATGGTTGTACATTTTGATCTTCAGTGATGCCAATAAAATATTTGGGTTTGTTTCCTCTTCATTGAGCACTTTGCATTTTACAGCTCCTTTATTCTCTGAATGCCTGAGATACAGTAAACTCAAAGAAGATGCATGCTTTACTGAAGATTCAGAGAGGAAGGGAAAGGAATCTGTGTGCAGTTTACCAGAATTCATAGTTTCAGACTCTTACTGGGCCACTGTCTTGAATTATTAGGTATTTTGAGAGTCTTTTCTGGATTGCATTGATGCAAAGGTGTAAGGCCATCATCTAATCTGGGGGCCTCAACATGTGCTGCAGACAGAACATTCCACAAAGCAACCTGTGCCCAGACCTTGTGATTTAGGTAAGTAAAACAACATCCAGATTTAATGTAAAAATGTAAGCATGTGAAAAAATCTATTGTATTCCTTGGTAAATTATCTAGGAATTTTCAGTTGAAAATGTACTCCATGTCCCCAGTACATGGCCATAAAACTTTGTTTTTGATGCTGCAGAATTTGGACACGAAGTTTTCCTGGTGCTCAACTTAAAAAACATCCCCAGTTCTTTAAACTGTTAACACCTTTATTCAGTGCCCATTTTTCAGAGAGCCTGAATTACATAGATATCATCAGTATTGTGCTTAGACATCTTTTTAAAGATACAAGGCAAAAAATTAAGACACACCTTTTTGTTTCTCAGTTGTTTATGAATAAGAAAACTGCAACAGAAATAGAGCTGCCTCCCTGCAGTTTTTGCATTAGGAATGAAAGTCCATGAGTAGCTGATGACACAAACCACTGTGTATGCAATTAAACAAGGATGATTGTGGCATTTATTTTGTATGGAAATGAGGAAATCTGGATATATTTCTGTAAAAATTATTAAAGCTTTTCCTTTAAATTTTCCACTATGGTAATAATTAAGTCTGAGAAAACTTTCCCATCCTTGAGTTTGTATAACTCAAAAGAAAACTCTGTGAAAATCCAATAGAATGATGATACGTGAGAAATTAAATCCTGAAAAAATAAGGAATTAAAAGAAACAACTGGCTTCATGGGAGACAAAAGTCAAAATAACAGGTTTTTGATATAAAATATTCAGTCCTTTTGCCATATAGATTGGGTAAAGTGAGGTTTTTGCTCTTCTCGTCATGGTTTATCCCATTTTATTCTCACATACCTAATGGGAAACATTGTCCTTTGTGCATTCTAAACCCAGCATTACATATTAGCAATCATGACATTAAGTGTTTCTTTATTCACAACTGGCTTTACTAATAGCTTTTAGAATACACCCGTCACATCCAATTCATTATCCTTTGGAAATGGGACACTTGGGGGATCTGCAAACCCAAAACATCAAATGTTACCATGTGCCTGACTGGAACATCTTAATCTTTTAGAATTGCCTTTCTTTTGATGGAGGGACCTTTGTGGCGTCCTGCTGTCCACTCGGACAAAGGAGCAGCTGTGGGCTGGGAGTGTGGGCATGGGCACTCAGCTGGCTGGGCAGGGTGAGCCCAGGGAGCTGCCAGGGTCCTGGGTAATTTGGGCAGCATTAATTACAACTTCAGGAGGAGCTTCTCCTCAAACTGAGAGAGGATTTCTTAATTTGCATTAACAGTTAAATTATAAAGTAAAAATCTAATGGTAAAATAAATTCTGAAGTAAAAATCTAATGGTAAAGTACTATAGAAATGAAGTGAGATTATATATTTTGTGTTTATATATATGTATATCTATCAACTGGTTTTAAGGTTTCCTTTTCTTTATATATTTGATCCTTGCTGGTTTTCACTAAGTTTCAAATTTCAGCAAATAAAGGTAACCTTACTGTAAAGATTTCTTTAAAATGCAAGTAAAACCAGGCTTATGGAAAATACAAAGGCTGAACCCAGAAGAGGTGAATACTCTGCTTTCATTAACAAGTCACTTTCTAGTTCACACTGGCAGCATTTTGCACTGAGGGCCTGGACCACCAAACAGCTATTTGTATCTTTGGACACTGGATTAGTCCCATTAACTGCAGTAGGATTATGGGAACATAAGCATGTATAGGAAATTGGTATACAGAACATCAAATTAGAATTCTTGTTTTCTTTCATCCAAGGGTTGGACTTGATGATCTCTGAGGTCTTTTCCAACCCAATCCATTCTATGATTCTGTGATTCATAACAGGATTTTTGTAGGACATTTCTTCACTTAACCTTCTGGAACATATTCATGGACTATTTAGGTGATTGATATTACACATTTCTAAAAGGAAAGAAGTTAAGGCTGCAATAGTGTATTTTAAAATATAGTATACCCTTATGGACATACAATATTTAAAATGGCATGAGAGTGGATTTTTAATTTACACAGCTGAATACATTAAGTCTGAATTATATATATAAAAAGCATTTTATCCATTATTTAAATCATTTAGCTGATTAAATATATATTATTCTGCATTAAATAATTTAACTGATTATATATATTCTATATGTATTCTATATATATTTATTTAAATAGAAGTGCCTTGAAAAAGGTACTTAGCTGACAATGTTTACAAAGTGTTACTAGATATGAAATGAGAGAATTCTTCTATTAATTTTTATGAAGCAACACTTGACAGTTCAGATCCTTGAAAGTGTCACTGAAAATGCTGACACTTCTTATTTGTGCACATTTTCTTCGGTTTTATTATATTGATTTTCTGTAGTTTATTAGTGCAAAAGGGAAAGTTAAGAATGCTTCCAAATAAATATCTGGACTGCATGGCTCTTACCCCAGAAACACTGTTGTGCAATGCTCTGAAGACTGATAGTAGGAAGTACATTTATGTAACAGTTTTGCAAATTTATAAAGCAGAGGGTAATCAACAGAAGTCTCATTTGTGTAACAGCTTTGACCCATTAGGGGCTTTTAAATCATGCATCACTGACTTCAGGGTTGCTCTTGTCAAGCTACTTACAGATCCTAGTTGAATCAGGCATTTCGTGGTTTTACCCTTATTCGCTTTTGTTTACCAGCAGGAGACAAAATATTTAATTAGTTTTGGGGCATTTCTAATCTCCTCTGGGCCAGCTCCAGCCACAGAGCTGGACGCCACTGCTGGGTTAATTCCAGCGAGGCTGTGCCCTGCACTGCAGCATATGGAGAACTCTGAGCCTTTAGCAAAAGTTGCAACTGAACTATTGGAGGGGTGGGACCTCCCTGCTGGGAAAATGCTGCGCCACAAAGCAGAAAGGGGCCAGCGTCACCAGTGGAGGTCAAGGCAACACTCAGACCAAACAGCATCTGGCAAACTGTGCCAAGTAGAAATCAATGAGAAGCAGCGCGCTGGGTAGTAATTTTATGCCTGTTTGCACAAGAAAATAACTCCTCCTGAAATGAAAAAATGATTTTATTAAAAGCTTACAGCTTCCTTTGACATCACTCTCTCCACTGTTGCTTCATGTGTTTTTATTTCAGTCAACAAACTACAGCATGATCTATACACGACTTTGCTTTGGGCAAGAAACATTAACTGTAGCATTAATTATGATTTTGGTAGATGAGGAGTTTTGAGTGTCTTCTTCCTAATTGGTTCAGAACCAGCTGTATAACTGTAATTCATTTCCAAAGTGCATTACATTCTCTTACTCATATTACAATGATGAGCCAAAGGGTTGGAGAAGATAAAAAAGACAGCTCCTAATCTTATGGACTATGTTCTCCAGGCACTGTAAGCTGTTGCAGCTCAGTCCACTTGAAACCTTGCCTTGTTTTATAATTCTCACTTTCTGTTCCTGCCTTTATCCCTGCTTGTACCTCATCTTGGGGCTCTTGTTTTGACCCATTTCCTTTCATTGCTTTTTCTCTTTTCCCTGAAATTTCAGGTGCTGGTGTTTATCTTAAATATTGTAAACAGATTACCATTCAATTCAGTGAGATTAGTTAGGGTTGAATATGAAATATACTCAAGTCTTTACAGATTTATTGCGTTAGACACCATATTTTATCCCACAGAGAGATTCTTTCTTGTGTACTTTCCTGCTTCGCAAAATCGGACCATTCTCAATAGCTTTTGGTTTCTGTCTACTTGTCAAGAAATATTTCTATTTTCCACAATTTCAACACTCACTTTCGTGCTTAAGCTTTTTGTATTTTCCTGCATATTAACTATTTCTGTACTTGAGTGAAGCGAGTTGCAGGTTGCAAAGTCTTTATGGTATAGAAACTTCACACAAGTCATAGTGTCTCATGAGTGGATTGCAGCAATCATTTTCCTGTCTCCTTGGCTTCCTGTGGCTACAGGTGCAGGGAGATGTCAGCTTCAGTCTGAGGGTCTTCATGCCTCATGATACACAATATAGACAGTGACTTTTCACTGTAGGAAAGAAGGAAGAAAATCTGTGTTCTTGGTGGAAGGAATGAAAAGATGAATGTTCCAAGAGGTTGTCACTGGTCCTGTCCCATGGACAGTTGCCATACAAGGAAAGAGAACTCACTAGAAATGAGAAGGACTAGCTGTTTTTGTCACTGGGAGAGAAATGATGCTTTTACTCACTTTTTGCAGTGTTTATAAATTATGCAGAAAAGTTTTAATAGGTAACATGCTGCATTTTTTGTTGCTATTTCTCCAGAACCCAGTTGGAACAAACATCTCTGGTTTGAGGTTAAAAGCACCATCCCATTGTATTTGGAGAGCAGTGGGCACAGGGAGTGAAATATGGAAATTCACCTCCCTCTATCCTCAAAGATCCCCTTAATTTTACAGAGGGGTGTGATGCGCAGCTGTGAGGAATGGGCAGGGTGATAATTGGATAAGAGACATCTGAAAAGGCCACAACAGGGGGAAATCAGTAAGGACCAGGAGATAAACAACCTCTGGAGTACTCTCCAGAATCTGGAGTTGAACCCAAGAGTGCTGAGTTTGTACTTCCTTCTGCTGTTAGGAAATGTGGTCAGATCAGCTGATGAAACATGTCACAACCATCTTTTAATCCTGAGGTGAGTGGTATGTGAAAAGATAATAATTTATCACTTGTGCTGCTGTCACCCTGTTAGAGGTTTTACAGAACAGGTCAGGAAAACACCTATTGAAGATCAGGATCCAGGAGGGTAAACTAGATCTCTTCCCATATCTGTTTCTCAGTGCAGAGCATACATAGTGCTCTCAGTAATTCTCAAGCTATATAGTAATGGAAGGTCCTCTTTGGAAGACTCTTGTCTCATTGAAATTGGGTATACAGGAAAATAAAAGGTGGTTAAAGAAACATTGTAAATAGATAGATTCTGCTCTTGTCTGTGCCACAGTGCCTGTGTAATGCCTAACAAGTACCTTTAACATTGTTTTGGCATGGTTGCTGTAGGCTTATTTGTCCTGCCCAGTGCTGCTGAAGCTGGTGCTGAGCACGTTAGTTCATGTTTGAAAGTGAGCAGGGGGTCAGTGCCTTGCCCAGGCTGGTTACCTCAGCTGTGGACAAGCCTCACACAGCTGGACTGTAGCAGCCAGAGCTTCCTTGCAAGGTGCTGGTGAGGCAGTGCCCAGTGGACATTGTGCAAGGTCACTGTGTGAATCCCATGATCTGGCTGAGGGTCCCTTTGTGGAAAACACCAGGGCAGCTTCTGCAGGTTGCTGAGCGTGTGCAAGTGGAATTGACCTTGGTAGATAACTGTATTTTTGAGCACATGAGAATATATGTGGTGCCAAGTACTCTGAAAATTTACAAGCTTTTTAACCCACCAAAGCCTTTTTTGCTGCTTTAGTGGTGCAGTGGGTTGTAATACCGTTCTAAGTGGAAACTTCTTTTGTGAGCTGTCTCATGTGTATACAAAGGTGCACAATGTAATCATATTCAATATATAATGTAGGTGAGCAATAATTAAAGGTTCAAACCATGTTCCATTAGTACCATGGTGGAAGGAACCCTTACTCAGTTTTGTTTTTCTAGAAGCACTCTATAGGAAAGGGTGTCCAGTATGAGGGTGGGAAGCCCTGGGTGAAATCATCACAAACTCCTCTTGCAGGTGTAGATTGCCACTCAGCTTCCCAGTGTTAGTTACTGTCTGAACGTCCCTTCAGTTTGGGATACACCATTCCCTTGTGAATTACTGTGTACTCTGACAGTCCTATGGGCCATGACAGAGAGAACAATGCAAATAGCCAAGGCAGGAAGAAACGTAGTTGTGCACACCTGTGTGTGATTTCCAGCTTGTCTTGTGAGCTGAGTCAAACCTTACAAGAAATTGGGTCCTTAAGGATGGCCACATTTTGGTAGTTACCCACCTGCTGCTAATTAAGCAGCATGCCAGTCTTGCAGCCTTGCTCCCTGTGAACTACAGTGGTGAGGAGTCTTGATGAGGCTTTTGGGAAGGATCTACCTGAGATGGACTAGTCAGTTCTGGCTGGAGGGGAGAGGTAAGATTCTTGCTTTGATGCTTTGCTTGTATGTGTTATTTTTAGTGCAACCAGAGAAGAGAAGGTATTGAGGAATTAGACTTTAACCAGAAATATTGCTTTCACTTCAGTTTAAATTTAGTATTTGGTTATAGCTGACCCATGACAAAAGTAATTAGATTGTGTTTTCCATAATAGTGCAGGTGAAAGGTATTAGTCTCTTAGGGGAGCTGTGGTAGTCACATCTGAGTTATTAACTTGGATACTGAGCAGACAATTTTTATGAGTTTATGTATATAGTCATAAATCCTGACACTGGTTAATTTCCTGCATGTACTGAAACTCTCCTCTGTTTTTCTAATGTCCATGGTGACTTAAAGATGCTAAAATAATTTGGGCTATGACTGAAATAGCATTCTTCCCCATCTCTCTTGTGTTTCTCTGAGGAAAACACAATATTTTGATGAATGATACTGTTTTAAAGTTAAATGTGACTAAAGAATAATGCTGCAAGGATCATGGAGTAGCACTAGGTTTGTACCTGCATAATGAGAGATTCAAAAGTTAAAATTTGAGCAACTTGAGTAGACACAGAACTTTCTGGTGATTTTAGTGTTCCTCTGGCTTGAAATTATTTTATGACAATAAGAGTAAAAGGGAAACTCTTGAGAAATGGTTGATATACAAAAGCCATGAGAGCAATATATCTAGAGGAGTTTTAGCACCACAGCAGCATATCATAGCAGAATATGTTAATAGCTTTTTGAAAATATGTAATAAAATACGAATAACAATTTGAAAAATTATTTAGAATACTAATATCTCTGAGAAATTGTTAAAAATAAAGGGGAAAGGGAATAAAATTACATAAGCGCTAACTGAGACAAGCTGAAATACAGAGGAAATCAAATGAAGTGAAGGAAACTTCGGAAAATTTGAACTGATACTTTTTCTCCTATTCACTGAGCAATAAAGCAGTTTATTTTTGAGTTTGAAGTAACATGCTCACATGGCTATGCAAGGAGGCTGTGCAAATGAACTGAACTAATTGATGTGGATAAGACCTTTATACTTGTCATGTTTCTCTTTCATAAGCCAGAAACTAACAAAATTTAAGTGATGCAAAGCAGGTGTTTGATCAGACACAGAGCATTTTTTAGCTTTGGCTATAAGCTATAAAATCCTGTTAGGGGTTTGTTAATGCAGACGGAACTGGGCTCTTGCCCTGTGATTTGATAGTAAACTGTTTAAGGTCTTGTTGCAGTTTGTTCAGTAGGAGAGATAAATCACAGCTTCTCTCTTGAAATTGGAGTGGTGTGTTAGTCAAAGCATGGTAATGGTAGGGAATCAATTAGGAAGGGAAAATTAACAGCAGAGTTGTGTGATGTGTTACTGTGCATTAGTGAAGTGAAATACAAAGTTTCTAAAGAACTGTGAATTTCAGTGTATTTGAAGTCGTTGTTGTAATTCATGCTAGCAGGGCATGTTAAATTAAAAAAAGAAAACTGCAGACAAATGAAAAAAACATAGTTTTATACTGTGTGATGTTTTAACGGGGAGCATTTTGTATGTCTGGTATGAAGTTAGCAGCACTCCTAACACTGAGTGATTAATTACCTGAATTGAGTAATCGCTGTCTCATGAGAACACACAATATTCATTAACTTCAGGTACACCTTAATTCTGTTGTGTTCCTTTCTATTAAACATTGTTTGAGACTCATTGTAAGAGACAAAGGAATTAACAGAAGGCTGCAGTAGCACTGGAATATGCTCTGGCAATAACACGGAGATCAGACGTGCACTTTTGTTAATACTGCACATACAGCACTTCCCATGAAGTGTCTCCAGAAACAGAAATACCTCACAAGTTCCAACTGCTGATTCTTTTGGGAAGGACATGTAGTTATGTGGGTCCGTAAGGTGCTGTTCTCAACTCTCCCTTGCAGGGATAATCAGAAATTGTGGGGCAGAAAGCAGCATTTTAATGTGTGATAGTAGCTTTACGTTAGGCAGAATAGGTCAGTGCACACAGAGAGCAAAGTGGAACATTCCTAATGAAACTTCTTTAAAAATTGAAGAAGTGGCCTGCATTTTGATAATGGCATAATGGAGGGTCCCTACCCCAGCTATCATCTCTGTTCATGATCATTAGGATGCAGAATATTAAGAGCAGAGCAACTGGGCGTAACAGCCGACGTTCAACATCTGTCATGCTCGAGTCCATTAGTGTTCAATTGCATCCCATTGTTTTTGGATTATTCAACCTCGCTTCATTGTCATTGCTTTTGCTAGGGATTAATCAGCTGTTTACAACTACACCAAGTTTTGGAGTCATAATGAAAACAATTGAGCTATAGTTCTAAATAAATATACAGTATTCAGTCTCTAATGAAAAAAGTTACTAATTTATGAATGCTGGTAACAATTTAATTAAGTTTGAAATCAATACAGATAATAAATCATTGTGTGGCAGGGTTTTTTTTCCCCCCTTTTATGTACATCATAAAATGATTGTATGATATATCCTCCTAAGTTTTAATAGTACAAGTACAGTAAAAGAAAGATGTTTGGATTATGGGGTGTGGGTGTATATCTGGTGGCTTCTCTTTCATTACAATTGGTAGCAGAACTGATCCCTCACTGCCAGCAAGCAGATTTCTGTTTTTCACATCTCTTTCATTCTCATTACTTATTCAGAGATAATGCTAAAAAGACAGTTTTAACTTACATAAAATGCACGTATATACTTCAATATGGTGTATTAAAAGGGCAGTTTTCAGATGACTTCTATACTTGCATGTTTTTGTGTATGACTATCACAACCTACTATGCATTTTTGCAGTTGTTATTAGATAAACCCATAGCTGCATGTTAACTGTTTCAATATATTTAGATTATTTCATGACACTGAATTTGCTGACAGGTGAACACAAACCCCATTTTTCTCAAGATACTACTCTGACTGCAATGATGTGTACTTCATACAGTATTAAAATTGTGAGTGCTGAAGGGTTTCTAATAATTTGAGTTTCCTTATTAGGTACCATATGTGCAAAACAGTAATATTCTCTGCTCTATGCCATCAAGCTATTTCTCCTTTTCATTAAAACAGTTATTTCTTCTATCTTCAATACTTAAACAGAATTTTCACATGTTTTGATGTACAAATACTACAATGCACAGGGATTTTTTTTCCCCCTGTGTTGCAACAGATTATCCTTTGAAAAGATCTTTTGCTTAACTGCCCAGAGTCTTGTGGGGCCAGCCAGACACTACTCCAGATGGCAAGTTGTTAGGGCTGGACAGAATGGCTTTGGAGGACTTCTCACCAGATGAAGGCTGCAATGTTCAGATTTTACTGTTCTGTTTTTCCCCCTCCCTGTGGTTCCCAGGGTGGGAAGGTGCTGGGATGGGAGCAGAGTGCCGCCTGCCCACCTGCTGCCACCTGTTTAGCCTTTGCAGCTCCTATAAAGCCTCATCCTGTCCATGCAGCACAGGCATTGCTGGCGGCAGGAGCCAAGGAAGGAGGGAGCTCTGTCAGGAATTACATCTTCAGATCGCAACCGTTGACCATTTCAAAATACTCTCCTGAACCGAATCGGGACTTCTCTCATTTGAAACACTCCTTTGGAATTGATGTGTCTGTAATCCATTAAGATCCTGGTTGGATTAAATAGATCATTTTCTTCAGCAGCATACATTTTGAGAATGGAGATTTCATTGTTTTCTCCCTCTCTGAGATTAAAGAGAAGAATGAAAGCCTAAGACATTAAAAATTCTTTATTCTTTGAAGCAAAAGAAGCAATTTCCAGAAGAACCAGAAGACCATTTATTTTATTTTATATTATTTTTTTGTCAGAAGCTAAGAAAAATATTCTGTCACCGATACCTGGAAACAGATTCCAGAGGTATGCAGTCTACTCACAAGAGTGCTTTCCTTACCACTTTTTAGACACCTAATTTTTACCAAGTGATCTTTGTGTGCGTGACACTGAAGCTGCATCAAACATGAAACCCTGTAAATCCAGTGCCTTGGATTCGGGAGTGGACTCGGAGCTGCAGTGCAGAGGTGGGGCAGGCTGTGCAGTGAAGTGCAGCTCGGAGAGGATGGAGAGCGCTGCCAAGAGGAGACTGGCTGCCAACGCCCGGGAGAGGCGGCGCATGCAGGGACTCAACACGGCCTTCGACCGCCTGAGGAAGGTGGTGCCGCAGTGGGGCCAGGACAAGAAGCTGTCCAAGTACGAGACCCTGCAGATGGCCCTGAGCTACATCATGGCTCTCACCAGAATCCTCGCTGAAGCAGAGAGGTACAGCAGTGAGAGAGACTGGCTTAGCTTGCACTGCGAGCGCTTCCACCCCGAGAGCTGCCACCACTACGCAGGACCAAAGCTGGGCTCGGACAGCGACACGTACGCACAGCGGATATTCGGCTACCACCCCGAGCACTTCCAGATAGCTAACTAGCACTGGTCCCAGCTAGGAATGTGCAGCAGGCCAGATGTGTAATTTAATAATTAGCAAGAGTTAATCTGCTTGACTGAGGTAATATTGGCATTATAACAGCTCGCTCTTGTTGGCTTCTTATACTGATTTGGCAAAATAAATTTGCTTTGAGAACTTAAAATGCGTTTAAGAAAACTGAATTTATTTAATGCTAGTGGAAGGTATACTTTTAATTTGAAGTCTTTCTGACAATTGTTCCCATCTAGTTCATTTGGTTCTTTCATTAATAAGTTTTTGGTGGTGGATTTTTTTTTTTACTGTGATGAATCATGACAGTATTTCTACAAATCATGGAACAAGTTGACCCATGGTGTAACTGAATGGAATAACACCAGAAATTAACTTCATTCCATGTTTTTATTTTTATGTCAGCTTTAAACTTATTCTTTGGTTTGTTTTCACATGAATGGCTCCCATGGAAGAAGATTTATAATGTATCAGTGTTCTAGTCCTCAGAGAACTAACTTTCTTAAACTTTGTAAGTTTGCCGTATGGGTTCCAAGGTTGTGTAGGTTTGCTTTAATCCAATTTATGGTGTCTCTTGTATGCTCAAAAAAGAGCTAGTTTCAAGTCATGGAAGGAATGTTTTATTTTTAGTGGTTGTAAAAGCGTGTGATTGTATACCATAAATGAGAATGCTTGCGTGACAATAATCTAAGCTTCTAGATTTTTGTAGACTTTAAATGATTGAATTTTATTTTTTAATCTCATGTTATCTGGAAACAACAACAGATTTTGTAAATTGTAAATAAAGTGTTTTCTATGCTATGTGCTCACAATCTACCTGAAATTCCTACTCTAGGAATTGCTCACTGGCGGATTTTCTACACCAAATGTTGCTCTACTTCTATCACAGTCCTGGCAGTTTAATGTGCAGAAAAACCAACTAGCAAATGATACTTCCTTCCAACTTACAGTAGGGAGTGTGTTTTATGTACCCTCTGGAAAACAGCCTTAAAATATAAGAGTCTGGGGGAAAAGGATTGAGCATTCTTGCAAAGCAGTTGATTTTATTCCAGCCCTGGTGAGGTGCTGAATGGCCTTTTGTTTGCTTGGGGGATAGAGAGGTCTGGGTAGAAAAGGCAGAAGAGGAAGGGAGGCTGAGGAGATGAAAATATGAGTAGGACAAGGTACTGGGGCAGATGTTTGCACATGGGTAGGACAGGGTGCTGGGGCAGCGGATGTGTTTGCACGTGGGTAGGACAGGGTGCTGGGGCAGCGGATGTGTTTGCACGTGGGTAGGACAGGGTGCTGGGGCAGCGGATGTGTTTGCACGTGGGTAGGACAGGGTGCTGGGGCAGCGGATGTGTTTGCACGTGGGGAGGTCAGGGTGCTGGGGCAGCGGATGTGTTTGCACGTGGGTAGGACAGGGTGCTGGGGCAGCAGATGTGTTTGCACATGGGTAGGACAGGGTGCTGGAGCTGGGCTGCCGATGCCTGCTGTGATGGCAGAGGCTGAGGATGCAGGAAGGGTGCTCTGGCTGGGGAGATTCCAGGGCCAAGCCCTGGCTGGGTTAGCCATGAGGGAGAAGTAGAAAAGGAACTGCTGTCCCACAACAGCTGTTGGTGTGTTTCCAGCAGGGAAGGCTGGCCAGTTCCCTGCTGGCTGCTGCCATGACTTATATTTTACAATTCTTTCAAGTGACAAATGAGTAGCTTTGATAGGAGTTATTTTCAACAATTAAGCAGCTTTCAGAGGAAACAAAAGCATCAGTAGGAGCTAAGCCCTGTTTTTGGGGAGAGGGACTGTGCTGTGGAAGCAGCTGTGTCCAAAGACCTGGTCTTACTGCCTGTCTTGTCCCAGAGCCCTCACTGATGTTTTACCCCTGTCCCTGCTGTGGAGGCTCTGATGTTCCCTGAGGTGGGAGCGTGGTGATTCCTGGCCTGGAAGCTGCTGGGACATCTCAAGCTGGGCTGAACACCTGGGGAAGGGGCACTGTGTATTCTGAGCAACTCTCTTTTCACAGAATCATAGAATGGATTCTGTTGGAAAAGACTTCCGAGATCATCAAGTCCAACCCTTGGTCCAACTCCTCTCCCTTTACCAGATCATGGCACTCAGTGCCACGGCCAAGCTCAGTTGAAAAACCTCCAGGGATGGGGAATCCACCCCCTCTCTGGGCAGCCCATTCCAATGCCTGAGTACTCTCTCTGGAAAGAATTTTTTTCTGATATCCAACTATTAAATTTCCCCTGGCAGAGCTTGAGCCCGTGCCCCCTGTAAGCACTGGCATTCAGCAATGTTTTTTTCACATATGTTTAGCCTCTCTAGAGGTAATGAATAGTGTTAATTATTCAAAGGTGGGCCTTTGCTTCGTATGAACAACATTAGATCTTTATCAGCAAACAGAAAGTGGATTCAACCTTATAGGGATAAGAAGTCTTGTTACCCATAGAGACAATAGAATGAATTGCTGTCCATCATATAGTCAAGTTGATACTGTTTGAATATTATCCGTAAATTACAAGTTTATGTATGTAATAAGAACAAATACATTTCTTAAATAATTAAATGCTCTGCCATCTTACCCTAATCTATTAGTTGTAAACTTCAGCAGACACTGTCTCACCTGCATTGTTAGCACAGTACTGGGGTTTCCATATTGAAACAGGGATAGGATGCAAATAAATCATGTGATTGTATGACATGGAACACTTGGATTAGTGAAAGATGTCCTGAAGCTGAGGTGGGAAGGAGAACACAGTGCAAAAGGGTAAATACCAGGGCAGTGCACAAGAACAGGACTGATGGTTTTTTCTCCTACTGGCACTGGCAAATGATTTGTGGTTTTGGGACATGACATTGCAGTTTATATGTAATTTAAGCATTCATTTTTCTTCCAACTTTGTTTCTTCCACACAGCATTGTAATTTACTGTCTGCTGTGTATGATGACATATACAGTTAAAAAATGGATTAGTATGCAGTGGATGATTAAGTGGTAGTAAGCTCACATAAAGAGGAACAAACCAATAGAAATCATAAAATATCTGTGCTCATGTTACCAAAAACTATTAAGAATTGAAAGTGAAGCCCTAAAAAGCACTGTAGTGCAGCAAGTAGGTTGTGAATACTTGGGAATCAGGTCATTGTATCAATCTCTGCTGCTGAGCAATGTGATAAGATTGTAATCCCCTTTCTCTTAGATTTTGATGTGAAAGTGGTAGGTGAATGCTTATTGATATCTTTGTTTATAAGAATTAGTAATATTGCTAGTGGGAAAATTGTGATTTTATATATTGCTGTTCTATTTTTGTTTCTTTGGGGTGCAGTTTTGAGCTGGAAGTTGGGATTTCCAGTTTGCTGTAGTACAGGAGGCAGCAGAGTAAGTTCTCTGTAGTGTGTAGACAGCTGTCTGTCTATTGATGATCTGTCAGAGCTTTTGGGGGAGTGTACTGGGGCAATGAGAAAGTTTTCAATCATTAAAATTTCTTTCAGAAGGCAATCTGAAAGCAGATGATATCCATGTTGGTTGGGACTTCTCAAGCTCAACAACTATTCAGGAAGTCATTAGTTTCTTTTCGTAGCTTTCCTTCAGAAATAATTGAATGACACTTCATGAAATGTAAACTTAACTGTTTGACTTGGGTTTTTCACTCCCAAACACTTGTTCCCTGCTGACTGTGTGATGCATGTCAGGTAATGGCTGTGAGCCACCTTCTGCACTGGTCTTTACTGGAATGGGCATTGGAAACCCCTTCCCTTAAATAATTATTGCTTCTATTAGGCCTCCAAATGAAGCAAAAGTGTTGATGCTCAGAGCTTGGTGTGTTCTCCGTGACTGAGTTTTGTCTGCTCATAAATCTTTGTCCCACTGAACAGCAGAACAAACCTGCAATATTTCTGTTTGTAGCATCAGTACTACACCTGGTACATCTGTCCAATTATCACTAATTCTAGAACCACGTTACTGTGAAAACATTGGGGATGAGAGATGCTTGGTTAAATATCTGTTGCACACTGCACACATATGTATTTCACTGTTGAAATTCAGTATGAGATTCTAATGAACTATTTGTGGAAAATCAAACTCTGTTCTTCTGAAAGGGCTTTCATTTTTGAAGTAGCTACAGATACTCTGCTTCTATGGTTCCTTGAGTCATGTCACCCTGTTTTTCTGTGCCAAGTTCTTTTTGAGCTTGGAATTAGAGGGACAGTTCTAACTGCAGTGACTCTTCAGTGGCTGAAAGCAGAATTAGGAGAGCAAGTTCCCACAATGTATGTTAGTAACAAAAAGTCAGTGGTTTCTTCCTGTCTGAGTGTTGAGATCTTTACCAGGTATGTATCAGCATGTCTTACAACTTCCATTCATTCCAGCTTTTTAGACTTCTATTTTCCATCTCACCATTTATGAGGTATTTAGGGCAATTTATCTAGATTTTTTTAAAATAAGAACAGCTGCTTTTTACTCTAAGTATGTTCAACTCTTCTATTGATAGAAATATCCAGGGGGAAACCCAAATGTACTGAGGATAAAGACATATTTATTGATGGAAGAAGCAGTCCAGTGTTTCCTCTGCACAGAAGTCTTACAACAAACATTGATTACACCTGGTACTTGTGGACTTATTAAAAAATGCTCTATATTTTAAACTTCAAAACATGACTTTCAATACCCCAAATGAACCCCACATATAATAGTTACATGTATTTTCTACCAAAGAGTACATTTTAATATTGTCTACAAGTTGTTTTCCTAATTTGTAGCTTAGTTTTCATTTGTACAAAAATTAGCATGCAAAATATATCTTATATAGAGTTTGCTTGAAATGTCTGCATGTGTGACCCCAAGGAATAAGAGTTCATTTTTGACTGATTTCCTTCAGCCTGGAGTGCATAGCAATTAATTTTTTCCTAAAATTTCAGATAGTCTTCAGTATTTTTCCACTTCTTTCCAAAACCATGTTGCCTGCCACTAATGGGCTGTGTGATCCTGAAGGATGGTCAGTTCCTGAAGAGAATTCCCACTCATGTAAGTGGAGAACTCCACTTAAATTCACAGCACATACAGCCCAGGATTTCTTTTTATTATGCAATAAATGGTTCTTTATAGTGGACTTGAAATATAAAGGCATAATAAAAGCTGCTTGTGATGCTTGGAGGAAGTGATGAAATGTGCAAGGGCTGCTTTAGCTCATGGAGCGGGATCTGAGCTAAAATGGTCTTAGGAATGTTTTCTGAGCCCTGGCAGGCACAGAGTATGTAGGAACCAGGTAAGAATGGAGGGGAATGGTTCCATGGGAGAGCAAAATCAGAGCCAGCAAGTGTGGTGGGACTCACCATTTCTTTGGTTCTGCTCTCTTCTGTGTCTGAGCCATCAGACCCAGCTCCCTCCAAGTGCTGGGTTTGGATGTGCTGCTCATTCAGAATCCGTTCCAGGACCTGCTGATGGGCCTTACACAAAGAATGTGCTCAGTCCTTCAAGCTGAAGACAAGTGAGTTTCAGGGGCTGAGGTTACCAGCAATAGAAAGCATAATTTAAAACCAAAGGAAACCACTACCAAGAATTGTTTAAAAAGGCAACAACTTTATTTCACAACTACCTGCTAGAAGCATGGCTAGTATATAACTCAACAGTATTTTATGATTGTCTTCTAAATAATATAAAGTCTGATTCCATTAATCAGCTGTTCCAGTGAAGTTCTGAGGAAACTTCAGGCATTGTTGCACATTTTCACAATTATTTGAACATGTGAGCAGCACAGTCTTGTATGCAACTCTGGAGCTTTTGTTTAAGTTCAGGTGAGATGAAGGGCAGGTGTTTTATTTTTTCCTTTCATGTGCACTTAAAATGTACTTTAAAACTGACATTAATATTTTTCTTCCCAGTGAGAATGACTTAGGATCAAAAAATAAAAAATATCAACTTTAATCAAGAAAAAAAATAAACTGGAATTTTAAGGCTCAAAGTCAACATCTTTGTATTGGAAATAATAAGGCAATTATCAATGAACCACTTCTCCAATATTTATCAATATAAATATGTCATTAAGTCTTCTAAATCATTTTGTTTGGAGACATTTTCCAGAGATACCAAGACAGACCTCTGTGTGACCTTGCTTGTCCTGGGTTTGCCTCAGGCTGCACCAGAATTTTAAAGCAAAGGTAATACTTCTTTAATTCTATAATCACAATACACAAATTGTAATTTCTGCTCTTGTTTGCAACATGCTGTGCCTCTGATTGATTGTATACAAAACCAGGACTTTGAGGAAAAGGGAACCTAAATAAACCTCAAGATGTCACATGAGCTGCCTTTACAGACTCTCTTTATAGGCTCAGTATATGCAGAGGAGAAATGTTCTGTAGCAGGTAACAAAATACGGTGACTACAGACCATTTGGGATCAGATTCTGGTACTGTTTCTATCAGATGCACTGAAAGTAATTAAAATTATTGACTTCACAGATTCACGGACTGTTCTGAGTTGGGAGGGACCCACAAGGATCATAGAGTCCAACTCTTAAGTCAATGGCCCACACAGGGGATTGAACCCATGACCCTGGCATTATTACAGCCAAGTTTGAACCACCTGAGCTAATCTCTGACTTCTGCAGTATGTGGGGAAAATGTGATCCTTTTGTCAATGCTGTCCAGGTGAGAATGCTCAGCTGACAGATTTTGGTGATCCCCTTTCTGTAGCCTAACTCTCAGTGAGATTTCTGGGGCCCCTTCTTGAGTGGCTAAGGATTAATCCTTCTTACACAGATCTTTGGGACAAGTCTTTAAACAGTAGCTTCTTGTCCTCCCACTTCTAGAGAACTGAATGTACATTTTAAAACCATCATACCACTTAATCCTCAGCTTGTCAGTTCAGGTTATAATTATGTGAGTTTGGAGATATTCTGAAATTCCAGAGAAAAGAGGCAGAGATCTGGTTTGTGTATTTGCACCGTGCGCTTTGTCTGTTAATTTGCATTGAGTTTTTGAGTGGGTTGTCTGCTGCTGTAAAATGTGAGAACCACTACTGCTGTCAGTAATGTTGATCAGTGTGATTCCAGTGCTGGTGATCAGATGTTTGCCAATAGCAAGTACTAATATTCCTTTCTTCTAAACTGTGTAAAGAACTCTGATTCAAGTGGTCACTCCTCTAGCTAGACTTGCCTAATAGAACAGATCCCAGGCAAAAAGAAAAAGTTTGTGCTTGCTGGAACTCTTAGTTTCTACTTGGTTGACAGGTAACTTAATCCATGTAGGGCATTCAGACAGGCAGTGGGAAGTAAAGTAATTCTGGAAGCACAGAATGATTTAGGTCTGGAGGAAGCCCTGGAGGATGTGTGGCCAACCCCTCTCACAGACAGGCAAGGGTGCCATTTATTAGCAGGCAGTCACTTGACTCAGCCTGTGCCAGGGACAAAGCATGATGGCCAGTTTACAACCTGGAATACTTTGGGTCAAAACCTACTCTTCAGTTCTGGCATGAAATAATGGGAAGTCCAGGGTTGTAGATGGGGGAAGAGTTGGATCTTTTGTGTTTTAATTTCCTACCTTCCTATTTCCTAACAGCACTGGATTAAGCAAGCAAAATCCTATAACTTTACTTGGATTATTTTCCCCAGAGTGGTAACTAGTATGGGAAATTTTGAGTTGCCCAACTCTGACTCAGTTTAGGTTTGGTTTTAGAATCCCCAAGTCATCCTAAGAAACAAGTGAAGATCAGAGTAGAGTGTCCATCCTAGAAAATGAGATCAACAATGTGTCTTGTTGGACACCTTGTAGCTGCAGTCACTTAACTCCATGCATCACTTGTAAAATAGCCATGAGTTTTATTTTGTTTGCCAAGGAAGAGATACAACACGGGCACCAACAGATATTTCTGCTTTCCCACGGACATCCCTGCACCTTGTTCTGTGTCTTGGGATAAGAATGTGCTTCAGTTTTCTGGTCTGTTCATTCTGGGCTGAATTGCTTGAAATCGCTAACAGAATCAGGAGAGTTATGATGATGGTTTTGTTTGATGGTGTTCACTCAAGTGGGAGGCAAAGCAACAAAGGAAATTTTCTTCTTCTGAATCCTTAGGGAACCAGAAGTTAGGGATAACAGAAGCTGCATTTGTGGGAAACCCAGTGAAAGGCACTCCCTTTCTCCGTCTCTGGCTATATCCAGTATTCTTTTGCTCTTAAGATAACTCCCCTTTGTTTTCTTTACATATGTAGTTTTTAAAAATTACAATATTAAATTTGAAAAAAAACCCCAAATATACTCTAGAATGAAAGTATCTGTTAATTTTTTTTTTTAATTTCTGTGACTTTGATCAGGACTTTGTTGTGTTCTCCAGCCATGTTAAAAGCAGTAAGAAGAGCTTCAAAATGATGTCCAGAGAAAAGGGTTAGCAGTAATTTAAAGGTGCAGAAAAACATATTAAACATTCATAGAGGGAGGTATTAATACAACAGTATAGATGCCAAATATATTTAAATATATTGACAACATTGTGTTGTCATTTAACACCTTCTGTTGAGCATTCATTAATTTGCCTTATTTATTATTATTATCAGTTACAGTAGGGGTTTTATTAGCTCTTTGTATGTAACTGTTGCTTTACTTCTTTTGTATATTAACAGAATTTTCTGTCTTCATAGCAGACACTGCACTTGTGATCATTTCCTAGATGGTGGTAAAAATTTACCAAATCATAATTCCTTTTCAGTTAGTTATAAAATGAGCTAGATGGCAGAGGCACATTAACAATTAGGAAAAGAGACATGAACTTCCAAGCCTGGTATTGTCTGTGTTAAAGACAGATGGCCACTAACATGGTAAAGGAAAAAGTATGAAGGACATGTGGAAAATAGTTTCAGCAATGGGCTCTAGAGACCATGCTTCAGACAAGAGGAATTTTCATTTTCTATGTTAGCCCCTTATGCATATGCCCCATACCTTACTTTATGAACCCTTACGCTGGGAGCACACAGTTCATGGAGTACACACACACACACAAATATAAATATTTAGGGTATACAGCTGTACCTACATGAAACACTACATTTATCTACTCTGGAGGTCAAAAATTCTAAGGTAATCCCGAATCAGCATACTCTGGGATCCTGTGGTAATATCATATAAAAATGAGTTACATCTTTTCCCTTTAACTTGTGCTTTGTGATTCTTTGTCATGTTTTTTAGAACTACATTCAAAGTCTTGTTGTTCACCCTCATTCAGGACTGTTGTTACTGTAATGTCAGTGTTTTCACTGGCAGTATTCCAGCTAATCAGCATCAACCCTTACTTTGGCAGCTACAGTGCAGTAGCTTTAATTCAAGAAGTGGTATTGGCTTTTGGGTGCTGAAAACTACGTTTACCATGTAATTCTTAGCAAACTACACAGTACTGAATTTATTGCACAACACTCCATACCACGATTATCCTGCATTAAAATAATACGGCGAAGTCTTGTACGATACATCCCTTGCAACACTTGCAGCAGCAGGACATTGAGTTATAAACAAGTTGCTTGTAAACCATTAGCATCTTCCCTTGTACCTTCTTTTTTTGAATTGTTTTTTCACAGTTCTAGTATCCCCCCTGTGGGTGTAACTGGAACGAGTGTTTGTTTTTCAAAGTTCTTCACTCTCCACCAGCTTTTGGGTAGGGGATGGAAACAGCGCGGGGCCCTCCGGAGCTGGGAAGGCAGAGAAGATGTCGAGTCCTTGGCTGGTGAGGTTCGCGTACCGGCTGCCCCCCGGGCGCAGCTTCACTGCCTGCGGGATCTGCCGGTGCCACTGAGCTGCAGCAACACAAGCACAACGGGCTGTGTGAACCTCCCATCCAGTTTGCAATCACAGAATCACAGACTACTCTGAGCTTGAAGGGACCCACAAGGATCATCAAGTCCAACTCTTCGGTCAATGGCCCACACAGGGGATTGAACCCATGACCTTGGCATTATTACAGCCAAGTTTTAACCAACTGAGACAACAAAAACCAACACACAACCCTGAAAAGTTGCTTCCAACATCCTTTGAGAGAGGATTGCTATTCCCTGTTTGAGGAGCTGTTCTTTTAAGTATTATCATTGATATGGTTCATTTGAGGAATATTTCTGTTGAAGTCTACAGAGTTCCATCCCTGTTCAATTCAATGTGCATTTCACTAAGTCCAGAATCTAAGGATTGAATCTTTGGAGCCTTCTCCAAAGCTCTTGCAATCAAAACTAAAAACATACTATAGCATGACAGAGACCAAAAAACTGAACAGGACTTTGGTTTTGTACTGCTTGGTCCTCTGGAGGGCTTTTCTTCTTGACACTTCACAGATATGTATTCACAGACTATTCTGAGTTGGAAGGGACCCACAAGAATCATCGAGTCCAACTCTTAAGTCAATGGCCCACACAGGGGATTGAACCCATGACCTTGGCATTATTACAGCCAAGTTTTAACCAACTGAGCTAATCTCAGGTCCTTTTGGTGATATTTAATTTCAAAGCAATAATATAGGGAATTTCTTTAAGGAAGTGATTACACTTTTTATTGCCCTCTGCTGTTTACAACTAGTACCATGTTTCCTAGATTATTTTTTAAAATGCTGAAAGAAATGTGATCCAAAGACACATACTTGAATAAGAGCTGTATGTTTTCTTGCAGCCTCCACTTTGTTTCTGCTTAAACTCATACTATCTTATTTTGCACTTGCAATTGAAAACATCAGACCACACTTGCAATCCCCCCAACCTCCCCCATTCAAATTCCACCAAGAAAAACTGCTTCTGTCACTCACTTTGAGGTACAATTGGCATAGTTTAGATGATACGGTTGGAATCAGGAAGCATTTCTACTTTCCATCTTTTTCCTGTTTGTGCCTTGAATCCTTCACGTGAAAATTTAATTTATGTCTTTCAGCATTTAGATACCTAAGGAATTATTTTTGCTTTTATGTGACCTTTTGTTGAATCAGCCTCTCCTCAGCCCCTGATACTTCCATTGCTATTGCCTGTATCACCACCAGGTGGCAGGAAGTGACAGAGATGTGCTGGTGACTTATTGTTGATAATTAGGCGGGCGTTTAAAACAAATTAGAAATACAAATTTGAAAGTGTGGTTTTGGTTTTTTTTCTCTTTGAGTATCTGGTTATAATCCAGCCAGTTTGTGGAATCTCTGTATCTCTATATCTCTATCTCTGTGTTTATATATATATATGTGTATATAAAATAGGTTTTCTGTTTTATTACACTGCCTAAGTTATCAAAGTACTTTCTTGCTATGGATAAATTGCTTTGACTGTTACATCTTGCACAGATAGAAGAGTAGTTAAATGATGTGCTGTAGTTCTTGGAGTGGACTGGGCATTCTGAGTCCTAGACAAGAGTTAGATGTAAACTATCCCTCATCAGTGAGGCTCAGTTTGCACCGTACATGCTCTGTGGAAGAAAAACTTCACTTTCTTGAGTGCAATTTGTTGTTCCTTCTCTAGGCTGGGGCTGTGGCAGAGAGAATAGAGTTAAGGTTCAGCTTAATATGGTTATATGTTTGTGTGTCTAGGGAGTTTGGAAGGTGGAAAATGGGAGTAGAGAATATTGTGCAAAACTCTGTCTTGAAATTTTTTTTTTCCTCACCTGCTTTTAAGCTGTATCATTGTACCTCCTCCTGGGGGTCGTCTTCACCTGTGACACTAATTTCTAACCCATGTCATACCAGGAATTTGCAAACTAAGAACTGGGTGAGGGCTGGGACCAGCCAAAGAAATAATTCCTGGTTTGTTCTCTTTGCTAGGCAGTACCTACCGTATATGTCGAGACGAGCAGTGCAGGAGACAATGCCAGCCTCGTTCTTGGCAGACAGGGTGTACCAGCCAGCGTCTGCTTTCTTGGCAGGCTGGATGAGGAGGCACACGTACCCTGTTGTGTCCTGATGCATGCTGGGAAAACAAGGGTTTGGCAATTACTATTTCTCAAGAGCATGTCAACTTTGAGATTTTAAAATATGTATATTAAATAGGAAATACGTATGTCATAATTTCTATTCTCAAAGAAGTAGCAGTCTGAGACAGAATATTTGACTATATTTAATCGTACATTGTTGTGTATCCATATGTGAATGTTTTAAAGTTTCTGTATTCACAGAATCACAGACTATGCTGAGTTGGAAGGGACCAACAAGGATCATCCAGTCCAACCTTCAGCCCTGCACAGGCCCATCCCCAAGAGTCACACCCTGTGCCTGAGAGGATCATCCAAACACTCTGGAGCTCTGCCAGGCTTGGTGCTGTGCCCACTGCCCTGGGGAGTCTGTTCAGTGCCCACCACCCTCTAGGGGAAGAACCTTTTCTTCAGATCCAATCTAAACCTGCCCTGGCCATTCCCTTGGGTCCCAGCCGTTCCCTTGGGTCCACAGAGAAGTGGCTGCCCCTCTTTGCCTCATGAGGAAGTTGTAGGTACTAGATTTGCTTTCAGTGTAACCTCAGTGCTGAAAGTAGCTGAACTCTGCTCTAACTCCTTGCCTTTGTGCACAGCCATGGTGTGACAGCAGGAGCTGAATTGTCCCTCTGTATGTGTTAGTACTAGAATTATTTATGGAATTCCAGTGAACTAAACCCATGCAAATCAGCTGTGCAGTCATACTGTATTTTTTCCTAGTTCAGAAGCTACAAGAATAACAAAATACCAGGAACAGCCTGGGTACTCTGTGCCCACTCCATGAAGCAGTGGTGGATCATGCTCCATGCCTTTTTTCCATGCCAAGGAAATAGCCATTGTTCACCTCACAACAAAGCAAGCCCTTTACAATTTGATGTGGAGTTGTTTTTAAAACACCACCATCTGTACTGAGCACACAGGTTTCCATGGAAAGAAACTTCAAGCAGGGCTATGATGGTACATACCTCATCCTCTCTCTGTTTGATGGGATGGTCTCATTATCCTTCTTCCAGTAAAATATGGGGGGTGGCATTCCCACAACTCTGCACTCTAATCTGACAGGGTACCCTTCTGGAACACCACAGTTCTGAAGCTTCTCCAGGAACATGGGGGCTCTCTTCACTTCTTTTGCTGGAAAAAGGAAGTATTTTAGTATTTGTTTTGCATTGAACAGTATGGAAGAACACAATCAAAAATTATTCTTGTGATAGGCTGTGAATTTTTAGTGGGGTATTGGAAGGGAAGTGAAATGTCATGACATAGCCTCTGTAGGGGAACATAGAGCAAATAATAGGCAGAACTGAAGTTTGCAAAAGAATGTATGTATATGTAATGAGTCTAAATGTACCAGCATTGCAGGAAATTTATGCTAGATTTCTGAAATTCAGTATCTTACACCTTATAAGGCTCTATTAAAGAGTAGTAGTCTAATCTACATTTTTCTATTTATAAATATTTTTAACAAAATTTCGACTGAAATGTAGGACACTTCAACATATATAATGAATTCAAATTCTAAGTATTTTCTGGAGGGAAAATTAAGAACCATTTTTCCCAGACAGGAGAAGGTGATGATGAGGCAGAATTCTCTGTTAGTAACAGGAGTGTACCTGTTAGTTGAGCACCAGGCCCATTTCTCTCCATCAGGTGAGTTTTATAACTGTTGGATTCTCCTGGTCTCAGTGCATTAACTACTTATTTATAGCTGTCTGTAAGAAAACCATGTAAGGCAAGTTTGAAGAAGTGCATACAAATAACTTCAGGTTTTCAGTGTTTCTTACCTACAACAGTGAGCTCCAGGCTAAATGAGTTTTGTCCTGTTTTATTAGTGGCAAGGCAAGTGTAAGTTCCAGCATCATTTTGGGAGAGAGGATCGATGAGCAGGGAGTGAACTCCAGTCTCTCTGACCAGCATCTTGTGGGTGCCATCCGGGAGCACAGGTTTGCCATTCAGGAGCCACGTCAGGTCTGGAGTGGGTAACCCACTCACCTACAGAGAGGGAGACAGCTCAGACAAACATCCAGCTGACAGACAGGGTTAGTAAATTCACAGGTAGGCCTTGTTCAGATACCATCTGAATGAGGTCAGAATCATAGAGTGGATTGGGTTGGAAAAGACCTCCGAGATCATCAAGTCCAACCCTTGGGCCAACTCCAGTCCCTTTACCACATCATGGCACTCAGTGCCACGGCCAAGCTCAGGTTAAAACCTCCAGGGATGGGGAATCCACCCCCTCTCTGGGCAGCCCATTCCAATGCCTGAGCACTCTCTCTGTAAGGAATTTTTTTCTGCTCTCCAACTTCAATTTCCCCTGGCAGAGCTTGAGCCCCCCGTGCCCCCTTGTCCTATTGCTGAGTGCCTGGAATATACAGCAGAAAGATTTGGGGGTTTTAACTATTTCTCAGCTTCTGTTTGTCTGCTGACCAGTTCCAAAAGGGAGAAAAACAGAAAACAAACAAGCAGAAAGAGAAAAAAAAATACCTGAAATGCTTTCCTTTTTCCTAGTCAGAAAGGAAGAAACTTGGTGATAGAAGATCTGCAAAAGACTGCTGCCATGATCTGGTAAAGGGACTGGAGTTGGACCAAGGGTTGGACTTGATGATCTCGGAGGTCTTTTCCAACCCAATCCATTCTTTGATTCTATGATTCTATGCAACACCAGACGTGCTTTAAGGCTCCCCAGGCTCTGCCAGGATAGCCCAGCTAGGGAAAACCACATTCTTTGGCATGCTCCCCAGTAAACTTTACATTGTAAATTAGGTAGTGATGAATCTTGATGATCTTCAGAGTTTCTCATGCTTCAGAGTTCTGCCCTCCTCAGGGCAGAAGGCATTCTGGAGCATGGAAGAGCTCAGTGCCAGCACTGCCACCTTTGCTGTGCCACTGGGACATAGAGGGGCTACCAAAATATGTAATGCAAATGATTTTCTTAAAGGTGTTCAGTCTCAGGGTGCTCACTGTGTGTTCTCTAACCTCTGACAACTCCTCATGGTGGGATTTGGATCAGGAAATGGGGGTGTTCTGCATCTGTGCATGCTGGGGAAGCATAAAATAACCTGACTCTGTCCCCTCTTTTCTGGGAGTATTAATCTTCAGTGATTCAGCCCAATGCAATTGGAACATTTGTTTGAGCACAATACAACATGCTGAATCCTCTCTTTTTGTGGTTTTATGCTATTATGGTGTATTTTCAAGACCTGAGTAAGGAGCAGGACTTGTGGAGTTTCTACTGGTAAAGGACATGGTGAACATATCTATTAATTTGAACAACCTTGCAGGTGAGCCTTCTGCTCCTGGGTTGTGTTTTCTGTGTTCTCCAGCCCACAGAGCAGGTATTCAAAAGAAATGCCCAGAATCAGCTTAGAAACAAGGGCAATAAGAAATAGGTTTAAAAAATGAAGCATTAAAAATGTTCATGCATGCAATAAGGAACATGAAAGCACCTGGCAATACATGCACTGAGGAAGGGAAGGTGAGAGTGAGCAGAGGAACCAGAGAATACCTTACAATCCAACCTACAAAGTCGCCCTTCGTGTGCCACCATGTCACCTGGAGCCTGGAGGAAGTATGGCCTGAAAAAGCGCTCTTGAACTGCCTCCTTGTCTCCTTCTGGCACTCGGGGCCTTGTCCTGCAACACAGACATTGTGTGGGTGTGTTGGGAGGGCAAACCTTGTTCTTCTAATGCTTAAAAAAAGGAAGAAATTGGGGAAAAGGATGAACAGATAGCTGGAGTTATATTAAAGGGCAGAAAGAAATGGACTGACTGCAGTTTAATTCTTGCATACTTTGCATTTAGAAAGAATATCAAGTTAACTGTATCATGTAGTGTCCTTGGATTCCCAAGCTGGCCTTTGCTTCCTTTTGCTTTTATTGGCTGAATTTCATCTTGCTAATCCATCCCTTGCCTTTAGCTCCACTGCAGCAGGTGAATGAAATCAAACTTCCTTGTATTTGAGGATGACCTTAAAAATATTACAATATAGAAGTGACTTATTGGGAGGGAACTGCTGCTGTTGTTTTCATTTTATGGGTGGGAACTGAAGTTCAGTGAGTGCACAGAAGGACAGCAGCTGGCTACTGTGGATGCCTTCAGAGAAGCATAAAGAAGGTCTGAAGGAGTTTTTTCTTTCACCTGTGAGGCTGAGGTGTTGATATTCGGCCCCGAACAGGAACACTTTGAACCATCAGGTGGCCTGAACAACTGATTCTCCCCTGCAAGTCACAAAGGAAACAGAATTAATAGTTGGGTAATTGCTCATTTAATTTTGAAACTATAAATATTGAACATTTACAGTGCATTAGGATTTATTTTTATAAAATAGCTGAACTACAGTCTAAACATTACTTTCCCAAAGCAGTTGCTATTGGCCTGCAGGGGAGTGTGGCTGAGACAGGAGTTTCTTTGTGTATTTAGGAATGACCTTAGAAATATTACAATATAGAAGTAACTTGTTGGGAGGGAACTGCTGCTGTTGTTTTCATTTTATGGGTGGGAACTGAAGTTCAGTGAGTGCACAGAAGTTCAGCAGCTGGTTACTTTGGGTGCAGGGCAGTGTTTCTCAGCCTCTTGCAGGCTGTGGCAATGCCTTTAGCAGTGGTGCTGTGGGAGCCAGATCAACAGGACCTGTCCCTACTGTACCTTTGTGCTGGCACAGGTGTTAGTGCAGCCCCACAGAAACTGCAAGGAAATGGAATTCAGAAATGAGGAAACATTTACACTGGGAAAAGCTGCTTGATCTGCTTGAATGTATTTCTAGATAAACAGCTAAGCTATAATATGGGGTGAAGGAGAATGGTCTTGGAGGATGAGACTATTTCCAGACCTATGTCTTTGCATCCTAGATAAAGAATAGTTGTGTTTGGTAGCACCTCCAGATTTGATGTAACTTTTTGTTTCTCCTTGCTTGAATTGATGTTTCTTCTGCCTGAAATATTGTGTCTGTCTTGTCACCACATCTCAGAAGGTGCCTATCGGCAACTGGGATTGGGCAGAAGTCATTGACGTGAAAATTGTCCTTAATGATTTTAACTGGATGTGCAAGAAAGAGGAGTAATTTCATCATTCTTTATGTGGTTTCCTCTCCTATGCTCTGAAGCATCTGATTTATGATGCAGTCACCACTCAGTATCAGACTAGGTGGCCAATCTGTGTTCCTATTAACATATATTTAAAAAGGTGAAACAAGCATTTTTGTAAAAGAAAATAAAACACCTTACTTGTGGGTTTGCAGCCATAATTGTATAGTTGCCATCATCATCATTAGTAGCAGCTTCAATGTGTAAAGAACACGTCCCATCTTCTTCTCTGCTCATTTTGAAATGCGCGTTTTTCTTTGAAATCTGCTTGCCATCCTTGAACCAGTACACCTGTAGTGAGAGACACCCCACCCCTGGGACTTAGAACTTGCTCTCTAGTGGAATAGTAACTAGAAAAATGTAGGTAAGAGCATGATGTAAGTTGACCAATAGCTAGAAAAAGTTTAGAATATTATAAACTTTGCCGATCAGTTATAATGTGAAACAGAATGATTCCAGGTTGAACTCAAAAAGCTTCATACTATAGCTGGACTGTCAGGTTCTCTTTTGTTGGCTGTAGACACATTACTGGTTACCTCAGATCAGTTCTCATGTTCCCAAGTTCACTTTCTGAGGGTTTATGCAGTGCTGTTTCCCTTAGAGTCAGGTGGTTGTGAGGCAGTCCCTGTGGTCCCAATACAGGCTGGTGAAGGGACTGGAGCACAAGTGCTGTGGGGAGAGGCTGAGGGAGCTGGGGGGGTTTGTGCTGGAGAAGAGGAGGCTGAGAGGTGACCTCAGCACTGTCTGGAACTGCCTGAAGGGAAGTTGTGGCCAGGTGGGGGTTGGTCTCTTCTCCCAGGCACTCAGCAATAGGACAAGGGGGCACGGGGGGCTCAAGCTCTGCCAGGGGAAATTGAAGTTGGAGAGCAGAAAAAACTTCTTTGCAGAGAGAGTGCTGAGGGATTGGAATGGGCTGCCCAGAGAGGGGATGGATTCCCCATCCCTGGAGGTTTTTAAGGTGAGCTTGGCCGTGGCACTGAGTGCCATGATCTGGTAAAGGGACTGGAGTTGGACGAAGGGTTGGACTTGATGATCTTGGAGGTCTTTTCCAACCCAATCCATTCTATGATTCTAGGTTCAGGAGCAGATATGGTTATTTTAGAAAGTGGGGGGAAATGATTAGTTTTAGAGCTCTCTTCCCAGAGATGTGCTCTTAGGAGTGAGGCTTTCCAGAGGGATATAGAAAATAGTAGGCAGCTGGTTTTTATTCCTTTACTGGTAACAGTGAGACTGACTTACCTTAGGAACAGGTATTCCCACTATTTTGCAGGTGAATATAACAGGGGATCCTTCCATGACCCGAAAGTGTTTGAGTCTCTTATCAAAGATGGGTGCAATGTATTTGCCTGTGGGGATTTCCTCGTGCTGGACTTCATCATCTGATTCATCCACCGGAGTGCGTTCCAGGCGAAATTCTATTTCATTCATCAGCCTCTGCTCGAAGCTTGAAATCCTGTATTCCTGCAGAGGGAGACAGGCACGGTTCTGAGCTACACCTCTCAAATTCTGGGGGATTTGCAGCCACTGGCACTTCTAGACTACTTCTAAAATGAGTGAAACAGTCTGGATTTGGTTTGCAGACACACATTCTGCATCTTACCTTTGCAGAATGTAACCAATGAAACTGAGTTTTTTCAGACACCAAAAAAAAAATTGAATGTAATTCCTCTATGTCTAGGAAAAAAGTGAAATATTTTCAGAGTAATTTATGTTCAGGTTAAAACTCGAGCAGATTTCCAGCTGGTAGCAGACACTGCCTGGCTGCACTAACACTCACAGTTGCAAGGGCATCTTGCTCAAGTCCCTTTTTAAGGGAAGTTTGTATGACCTATAGAAACCAAACTGGTTTGCTCAGACCTGGATTTGTGCAGACTGTAAATCCAGAGCTTGTATTCCTTTTCCTACTGAAGGGCACAGACATCTCTGAGAGCAGGCCGTGTTTTATTTTTATGTTGTAGCAATCCTGGATCTTCAGAACCTCATTTTAATAGGCCAGATAGTGCTACTACAATGTGTTTTGTTGCTTTGTGAAAGGAAGGAAATTATCTGTGGCTCGGCAAATAAATACTTGAGTAATTCCAAAACTGCAATTCTCATTTTTTTTTTAAAAACAGAATTTTAGAAACCTGTGAGTAGTAAATAAGGATGTAGCAAATCCTTACATTTATTTTACTTGCCAAAAAAAAAAAAAAACAGGTTCAGAAAATGTATCTGGTCTGAAATCTTACAGACAGTTAACTAAAGAACCAGCAGATATCCCAGGTCACTGGCACCTCTATCCCTGATCATTTTAGCTGTTCCATCATATGGCTGGTTATGCTCTTGACTGGCAGTTCACAGTTAGTAAAGAGAAAAGATGGAGAGGCAGCTCAGAATTTTAGCTAACAAACTCTTCTGAGTTCATCCCAACATTGTTGTAAGCAATGTACTGAATATCACATTCAAAGTTTTGTTTTCCTTGCACTTGTTTTAGAGCTTTCAAGAGTTTCCTGCATGTTGTTTAGGTAGTTCTTGGCAGCAAGAACAAAATCTATGGCAAAGATTTGACCTACTGAGAAAGGTTTACCTTGAGTGTCTGAATTCTCCAGTAGGAGCTGAAGGTACTATATATAATTCTTCTGAGAAGGAAGTTGTTTTCAGGGATTTCAGATGCTGTGTGACCTCTGGAAATGTGGAGGCTAATGAAGGGTTAATTGAAGAAGGAGTAATCTTCCCTTTCTGTCACCTAACGATCTGTCACATGAATAAAGGTCAGGACAACACAGCAAATATGGTACTGAGAGTCTCATTTCTGCCTGTTGGAAGATGTTACTGGTTCCTTTTGTAATGAACTTCTCAAAAATTATGTGATTATTTCTGAATATTGGTTATATGACAGCATAATTACAAACCTAAATACACTTTTTTGAATGCATCTTTCTCTTCTATCATATTTGAGCACTTTGGAGCACTGTTATTCCCTTTACAAAGATAAACCATTTGTCAAGTGCTGTGTGTGTTTGGAGGGCAAAAAGGCTGATGGGCAGAGTAGGCAAATAAATAAATATATGGGTATATATGGGTGCAAATGTATATTTATTTATATATGTTTATATACCCATATATAAGTATATACATACAAATAAATAAACAAACGGGTTATCTCAGGAATTAGACAGTAAGTTCATGATGAATTTTTGCTCAGACAGGGCAACTCTAAACTCTCATTAGAATAGAATGAGTGGGGATGAGAAGAGTTAGGATTTCTAAGCTGTAATCTAGAAAGCTAAACACTGGAAGAGGGCTTTTGCAAGAGCCAACACTTTCAGTTTTTAAGTGTAACAATAAAGAACAATGGAAGAAGTGGCAGCGGGGCTGTATCTGCTCTTGCACACAAAGCAGTTCAGTCTGTGTACTCTGCAACTCAGACCAGGTATTTACTGCCCTGTAGACCTTACCAACAGCTGACATCATTCTTTTATGGCACTGCATAAATTTGGCCCTGGGCTATCTTAGTTGTCTTCAGCTTTGTAGGGTTATATGCATGTTCCATCAGCCCCACAAAGCCTGAATGTGATGACTTTTTCAGAATGATGTAACTAATCTCTAGATCACACTTTTCTTTAGTTCAATTTTCTGGTGACTGTCAAAGACAGGTTTTGGAAATGAAAATTACTCATGACAAGGATAATGTTTCATATTAAAAAGGCAGTATTGTGCTTTTAATGCATCCTCAGCTGCATAGTTGAAGACTGGGACATCTTTGCTTGGTCCCTAAGTGAGTTTTTCATCATGTGGTGCTCTGTGGCAGAGGGAAGTGGTGGGGGTAGAAAGGCATTGCCATTCCCCTTTGAAGGCATCCTGTTAGTGAGTAAGGTGTTGGCTGCAGAGCAGAGCTAAAAGGCACTGAAATACTGCAAGCAAAGTCCAGAACTGCTTATAAACAGTTGTCAGCAGTTTTTCATATGGATTTTTTTTCCCCAGAATCATTGCTGTCCAAAAGAAGTCATGATATGTCATAAGAAATCAAAAATGCAGGGTTGCTGCAGTCATGATGGCCTACAAATGGAACCAAATAGTGCTTAAAGACAATTAACATCTTTTACTTCCTCTTCTCCAAAAGTGCAGATTTGTCTCTAGCAGTCTAACCAACTCACATAAATTAAAATCAGAGCAATCACTCCCAAATTGTACTTAACTAAATCAAACTGGTATCTGCTTTAGATCTTTAAAAGATTTCTGTGAACAGTGTATCTTTTTTTTTCCTGGCTAATGTGCTGAGGATATTAACTTGCTACAAACTGCTTCATTAAGGACTAGGGGCACTCTTTCCTTTTCACATGTCTGCTCACAGAAGGAAATACCATAGAGGAAGGAATGCCTTCCTTTCATGGAGGCCCTTTCATGGACAGGTTTTCTTTGCCTGTGACTCTGGATGCAAGTGCAGACACAGAAAGAGGTATAAAAGTGGCAGTTTGTGGAACAAATGCATGTTGTTGCACTTCCAGCACTGGGCTCTCCTTACTGGATCCAGGCTGCTTCCCTGCCCATGGAAGCCCAGGTGTCACTGTCCAGGACTGCACAAGTTTGGACCTGTCATTTTAAGTAGTTATACTCAAAAATACATTTTAAATTAGACAGTTTCAAAGTTGGGGCTCCCACAGCCCCAGAGTGTTGCCTGTGTGTGTTGTGCTCATACCTCAGTCTTTGTCTTTCCAAATGTGTTGTCCAGTGTGCATAAACTTGTATAAACTTACACACAAACCAACCAGACTAAGTTACCTTTGCTGTGAACATTTGAACACCAACATACACAGACTGAAGGTGTTATCCCAAACTTCTTACAAAGAACAGAAATCTCTGAAATAAGTCAAAAGACACTGTTGTATAGAGACTATAATCTTTGAGGTGTTAGCTTGTTTGGTAGATTTTCTTTTAGGATTAGCAAGAACAGAATTAGTATGGCTTTCTGAAGCACTGTTTTTATCACAGAAGCCACGAACCTATTTCTGAGTGTGATTACCAAAATGCTGTAGGGCAAAGTGTTTGTGGTTGTGGTTCAGACAAGTGTTTTGTAAAGCATCACATGGAGAACGAGCCAGTGTGATCCCTGGGCACAGTGTTAAAACTGGGCTGCAGTTCAGCTTACTGAGGAGACTGAGGAAAAGAGCACAGAGGTTCAAGCCCTGGGTTTGAGTCAAAAATGTAGGATTGCAGCTACTTTCTTGGCAGCATTCCGAGAGCTTGAAACTTCTACAGGCAGTTATTCACACACTTGTTTAATATAGTAGCCAGAGATTTAAAACTGTGCTATGTACCAGCTAGAAGACTGTGAATTCAAACTGTTCTCCAGTGCTGTAATGTGGTGTATAATGTGTATAATGCACATATATTATAATTGTAGATCATTATCTATATATGAGTAGACTGCAACCTTTCAAACCTGGCTCTTTCCCTCACATGTAATGTGTGTTGTTTAGTGTGCAAAGGGGAGTGAGTGGGCAGTGGTGGTTGCATTAATATTGTCAGAGGGTAAAAGACTTAAAACTGGCCAAAGCAAAGTGAGGAAATATGCTGGTGAATGTGCATCTAATGCAGCTTGTACCATTTTTCTAGTGGAAATTTGGGGCAGATGGAGCAGTGAAATGCAGCTTTCCTTCTGGAGAGCTGCTTGTGCCTTGGCAGTATTGTTGGAGGCTGCTGGTGGGTGGCTGTAATTTGACCAGTACAGCAAACAAAACCTTCTTTCAATGCAAGTCTTGGTGAAGGTAGAGATTCAGATAATTTTGTCTCTGTGATGGATCTGTTTTGTCCCTTCAGCATCACTTCTGAGCAGCTGCCATCAAGGCACCCTTCAGGGCAGGGCTATTACCTGCACTTTACATGTGAGAACTCAGGGCCTGAAGATGCTGAGGGTCCTGTTAAGGTGGTACAGAAAGCCTGTGACAGAGCAGAGTTGGATCATGGTCTCCTACACCTTGAGCCAAGTAATTTGACTCCTGGGCTGTTCTGCTACCTGGGAACACTTTTGGCAGAAAGGGGAATTGCAAAGAGTGTAGTAATCCCCACAAGGTTCTAAGCACCTTTGTGGTTGAATGCTGGTTCTAAAATCCTGGACCTGCTGAAGTTAAAATCTGTCTTTAGCAAGATCCAGTTCTTAGTGAACATGCACATTAACAGTTAGCAGAAGCTGCAGAATCAAAATAATCTGATGTTAGCATAGGGATGAAATGTCCTGCTAATTGAGGGCCTGTTCTCTGGTGCCTGAAAGCCTTAAGTTTTACTCTGAGCTGCAGAGGTGATAAAAAAGCTCAGGTCTCCTAACAGAAGCTGTTCTGAAAGGTGGGGTTTCCAGATTTTTGTCCTGCTAGTAAAGAATGCTTAATTATTTGTGCAGCCTGGGCCAGCCCCACCACTACACATACCTGCTGGCAGGGAGTTAAGCATGTCCTTATGGAGTTCAGAGTTATGAATCTGATTGTCTTCAGGGCAAGGAAGAAACTGAGCAGTCTCCTATATCCTGGGATTGATCCTAACCTGTTCCTGTGGTTGCATAAAGCCAATCCTCATTCCATGTATCTTCTTTTTGAGAGAACTGAGCAAATCTGACTGAAGATGTTTGGGTGTAACTGAACCACGGTTTTTTCAGCACTCCCAATAGTGATGGAATGTCACATTCGGCACAAATGACAGGTAGGGTATTTTTTTTTCTGGTAAAAATGACAGCTTGTTACTGCTTGTATTTGACTGAAGTTACAGCTAGAATTTTAGCCAAGATATATTTGTATTTCTGTCAGTACCTCATGGTTATTATCATAGCTGTAGAAATTCAGAGACTAATCTGTTCTGTCCCATGCAACATCAGCAGAGTCACCAACTTTGTTCTGATCCCGGATTTCTTTATTGCTGGTGATGAATGATGTGCTGGATGGAACAGAAGGAGTGCATCTGGATTATCAGGTATCATGCTGAGTGCATAGTGCTGACACTTAGGAAAATCTTGACTTGTGAGCTAAACACTTTCCATAGTGAAGTCAATTTTAGATAACAAATAGGGCACCAGGATGTAAATCTCTCCTGTTCATTACTGCACTTTATATAGTAATATAAGACAGTACCAGCACATAAAGGCACGGGCTTGTCATCTGCCAGCTCCATTCTGGATGCTCTGCAGATATTGTAAATGAGACAAAACCCTGCTATTGAAATGTGGGGTCCTGGTACACTTCTCTAAATAAAAACATACCATAGGACACATTTTATGAGAAGGAATTTTTAAAATAGCATGTAGGAAATACAAGGAAACCAATATTTGAGATTCTTGCTGGATGCTGTACTCCATTATGCAGTGATCTGTCTCACACAGAGATTTGCATTTGTATTTATGAGAAAGGGAATAAGCCCCTCCCTACATTCTAATACTCAATTTAATACAAATATGCTATGTATAGAATAATAGTGTCTCCTTTTTAATTCCATGTTAACTACAAGAGGGCAAAAGCAGGACAAAAATCTGTGGATGTGAATCCAGCACCTCAACTTGTTATTATCATGATGTTAGTTGTTCTGTATAGTGGAAAGCAACAGGAATTTTGGAAAATACGATTCATCCTCTCATCTATTTAAATAATCACTGCTTTCACTGAGGAGAAAACTCAGATGTGAACTTGCTGGAGTGAGCAGTGAAGTCTAGCCAGGCTTTTCCTGCATGTGGAAGAGTAAAATCAGAAGGTGGGAACTGAGAGGAAAGTGAGGGAACTTTTACTGTGTAATTCCAGAACTGTCCTTAGTTCACAGGCATTTTAATCACTGTAACAATTAGAAAAGTGTCAGCTTTGAGGTCTTCCAGTGTTTGAGGTTTGCTCTCATACACAATAGCAAGTAAGTGTATAAATAATTGCTGTTGCAGATAACTTTGACAACCTGATTTACAGTGATTTCAACCTCAAAATGCTATTTCATTCCATATTTCTTCTTTAATTTCATAGACAGTGTCCAGATCCTGTGAATTTATTGATTCCAGTTAAGAATGAACTGATATTTAGTCCCTGGAACTTTGCAAAAGGCTTGTTATTTTGCTGAACTTTAATAATACAGTCTCCCCAAAGTCCCCATCAATTCATATAGGTTTGGAGATTTGGAAAAATAATGCCAAAATTGAAACCCCATATTAGTTCAACCAAAAGAAAACCAAAACCCTTTCCCTAAACACTTTGATTACTTTGTTTTAAAATAAAGAGTGTATGTGTGCAATGAGTTGAGCAACTTGTAAAGAGAAAAAAGGAAAGCCATGTCCAGAAGTTTCCATGAAAATAAAGAAGTGTTACATTCCTACCAGCCTCTGAGATTATCAGAAATGAAAAATGCTGGTGAGTCACAAAGTAAATCTTGTACAGCTGCATCCTCTTATGCTTCCTGTTTAAAGCTCCAGTTTGCTATTCCAAACCACTGCTCACTGCAAGGGAGTGTGGCAGCTCAGCCACACAGCACCTGCTGTTCCACAAGCCACAGTACATGTCTTGTTCACTCAGTTTTCTTACCTGCTGACTACTTTGCTGAGTAGCATCCTCTCTGAAATGCAGTTTTCTTTCCAGGTCCTTCACAAGAGCAGCCTTGTTTTCCCGAATAGCATCACCTGTTGCTAACGGCAGAGGCTTCAGATTTTTCTTTGTTAATCCCTGGGTTGGGCTATTGAAAGAAAATTCTGATACTAACATGCAGTAACAAGTATATACATAGTTTGTCACCTGTGTGACATCCTATGACACATTTCAGTTGTCTGAGGGAGCATATTATTTATTTACATGGAAGCTAAAGCACAATACAGGACTTGATTTTTCTTTTGGTACTATCTATTTTTGGTGCATCTCATTCCTGTGCCAGTAGGAACTCAAAACACACATTTGGTAGAGAATAAGCATTGTAATAGTAGACTAAGCATCTCAGTTCCATTTATACTTATCCTACTTTAATTATGACACAAAAATGCTAAAGAAATGTGTGTAAGTGTTACCTTAGGTGTACAATGTGAACATATTGACTCTATTAGGCAATAATTTAAAAGTCAATACAATTTCTCGTTGATCTTTATCTCACATATTCATTGATCATTTACTATTTCTGTGAACTTTTCTTTTATTTCTCTCTCCGTATTATGATACCTAACATCAAGTTATTTTCAAGTTTCATTTTATAGATGTAGCCTGTTTAATTTTAGTAAGGTTTGAAAACAGTTAAATTCTTAAATAAGACTGTTAGGAGACCGAGAGTGCAGAGCTGAAGCAGAGCAGCAGGACACTACTAGAGAATATGCAATGTTCTGGTAGTTTACTGGGAGTTGGGATCTTAATGACAAGGGCATAGCTGATGATTGGTCTGCAAGGCACCTTTCTCCTCACTGTCTACAACTACCTGAAGGAAAGTTCTAGCCAGGTCGGGTTGGTCTCTTCTCCCAGGCACTCANGAGGCTGAAGGTTTGGTAGGTGTTCCCAGGTTATCTCAGATCCTGCTCAGGTTCCTTCCTGACCTTTTCTGCCCTCACTTAGACTCTCCTATGCAGAGGACAAGATCTGAGTCTCAGCAAGCTGAGCTCTCGTTGTGCTCCAGGAATTCAGCTCTGGGCTGGGACCCAGGAAGGCTGAACTGGAGAAAACAATATTCAGCTGCTCTGCCTCTTAGGCACATTGTAATGACTTACTGCGTTAGATGCCTTTAATGCACAGAGAACAGCACTGGGCACTGGTGCAGCAGCTCTGCAGGGCAGGAAGGGGCCTGGTGCCAGCTGCAGTCGATTTGTGGCTGCTCTTGCAGCACTGTGAAAGCAGGCTGGAGGTCTGAGCTGGCTGTAGCTAAAACCTTCACTGTGAACCTTGTAACTCTGTGGTATGTGCCTGAGCAGGGTGCCAGGGCTCCAGACACATGGCATGGGGGTGGCACTTACGTGTCTGTGCTGGCAGCTGGCAGGCCTGGGAGCAGGAGTGCAGTAATGCTCCAAAGGCAGGGTTTCTTGGCACACAGAGGGGTGAGTGGTATAAACACAGAGGGGTGAATGGTATAGACACAGGGACACGTTCTTCTGTTATAATAACAGATTGGTTGATGTAGCATCAGTGAGATAGTCAGGAGATTGTGACTTACTGATGGCTGTCATTACCTTGAACTGTACCATTGATAAATGGGGAAATATTCCTTACTTTATGCAGAATTTGGAGTTCTGTGGATAAATAGCTGCATCAATCTAGTGGGGCTGGCCATGCTAACACAGGGTTCACATAGTCCATAAAAGGATATTCACTTCAGCTTTCAAGAAGAAACTCTTCAGGCCACAACCTTGCCTGTACATCATGATCCTTATTTGCTTGTATGATGGTAGTTATTTTGTCATGCTGGCTGTCAATTAAAGTATTTGTGTGTAGGGTAGTTTAAAATCATTAACTTCCCCAAGATTTTCTGGGGGACTTGAAATATAGGAAGTATTGCAACCAGAAAAATATCTTTATATAACTTATTTCTTAGATTTATCTGGACTAAAAGAATAACTTGCATTATGAGGTACCTTTAAAAACTTTACTTGTTGCTTACAATAGGTAAGAATGTTTTTATACCTCATGTAGGTAAATGGTCTTGGAGTGTCTTATCCTGCAAGTTTATGAAGTCTTTCTCCCACTAGTACAATCTTATGAATCACAGACTCACAGACTATTCTGAGTTGGAAGGGATCCACAAGGATCATCGAGTCCAGCTCTTAAGTCAGTGGCCCATACAGGGGATTGAACCCATGACCTTGGCATTATTACAACCAGGTTTTAACCAACTGAGCTCCCACATTCTTGTATTTATCTGTTTATACACTCACATTTCTATCTTGATTTTATCTTGCCCTTGGTGTACCTAATTACAGAAGGTACTCTCCCTTCCTTTCTTAACTGAATGCAAAGGTTAGTTTAACTGACCAGAACATGTGAGTAACTCCCTTTTCTCCTTTGTGAATGACTTGCACTGCAGTGAGTGCCCTGCTGAACCCTTGAACAGAAACACATCCCAGTTTCCTTTGGGTGTTCCTCGCCCCTGCTCTGTGCCTGTGGCTCGTGCTACTCACGTGGCTGGTGTGCTGCGGGGCAGCCCCATGGCGTTGGTGGATGGCGCGGCAGGAAGCGAGGGCAGGACGGCACTGAGGAAAGCCACTGGGTTCTGGATCCGTGCGGGTGGGGACACAGGAGGGGGGGCCACAGTCTGTGTCGGGAAGTGTTTGACGCTGGATGTGGGAAGAGCCAACGGAGGCACCGCAGGCTCTTTGGGGCTCGGCAGAGACTGTTCCCCTTTGCTTGTAAACCCTCCTGAAGGCCTTGGCTGGGCAGGTGGAGGGTTTCCAGTGAAATTGTCCATGTGGTTTGCTCTCTGGGTGGCTGGAGGGCCGCTGCTGAGGGCTGTGAGAGAGGAGCTGGCAGAGGAGCTGGCCAGCGGGGAGCTCTGGGGTGACACGAACTGCTTGGGGCGGCTGTAGCTAAAGGCTGGTGAGGCAGAGGAGCAGCTTTGCTTGTACAGAATCGAGGTGGACTGTTGGTACAGTGAAGTAGCAGAATTCAGTACAGCTGTATTGAATGACAGCTCTCTGAGAGATGCCTGGTGCACCTGCTGCTGTTCAAGCAAGACCTGGTTGTGGAGCTGTTTCAACTGGCTCTGATCACTGCACACAAAATAAAGATGAGCAAAATTGGTTATGAGCCCTGAATGTGCCAGTTGGCTACATTTCCATATATGAATTGTGAGGGGAAAATTAACTCTGACACAGTAAGAGACAGAGGAAACTCCTACACCACATACATTCTCTATGATTATAAAAAGAACGTAAGTGCTGTGGGGAGAGGTTGAGGGAGCTGGGGGTGTTCAGCCTGGAGAAGAGGAGGCTCAGAGGTGACCTCAGCACTGTCTGGAACTACCTGAAGGGAAGTTGTGGCCAGGTGGGGGTTGGTCTCTTCTCCCAGGCACTCAGCAATAGGACAAGGGGGCACGGGCTCAAGCTCTGCCAGGGGAAATTGAAGTTGGAGAGCAGAAAAAACTTCTTTGCAGAGAGAGTGCTGAGGCATTGGAATGGGCTGCCCAGAGACGGGGTGGATTCCCCATCCCTGGAGGTTTTTCAACTGAGCTTGGCCGTGGCACTGAGTGCCATGATGTGGTAAAGGGAGTGGAGTTGGCCCAAGGGTTAGACTTGATGATCTCAGAGGTCTTTTCCAACCCAATCCATTCTCTGATTCTATGGTATTAGTTTGCTACTAGAATAAACTTCTCCTTCCTCTGTCTTTCTTTGCCAGAGGCACAAAAGCTTTTTGTCTGAGAATTATTTGACCAAAGATAATTCTTACATTTTAACATGTGAAATATAAGTATAAATCTTGAAGCTATTTTTAAGGAACAGAATTGTCAGGTTCTGCTCCATGTCACCTGAGCACCTCGCTGCTTGTGCAACTAAGAGTAGGATTTGGTGTGTCATATTTTAAATGAGTATTTGTAGGCCAGATTGCAGTTAATTTACCTCCTGTTGAAGTGGGCTCTGAAACTAGATTTTTGACTGATAAATCTTTGTAATAATCCACCACAAGAGGTACTGCTAAGGTAGTTTAGGAGGTGTTGACATTCAGTGTATAACTCAGAGAGGACTGGCATTTCCTGCAGTTGCTGTTTTCTAGATGCTGTCTACTGGACTTGTCTTCAGAGCTTTTTACTTTGCAGTTAAGGAGAATTATTTTGCCTTGTCAAATGTCTTATTTAGTTTTTTACATATGTGGAAATATAGCACATGAAAAACAGGCTAATTCTTTCCCTTCCAAAACCAGAAAGAACATGTGGAAAATGTTCATGTATTAAACTATTGAGTGTTAAATAACTGTTGATAAAAAGTGAAAGCAACTGGTACTGACAAGTCAAATACATGGTCAACAGAACTTCATTTTAGTTAAAATAATTACTGTTTTTATAGTGTGCTAAAAAGAAATCACATTAAAGGTAGATAAAGGTAGCAATTTCAAGCTTTCAGAAAGTAGAAGGAAAGAAGTTGTGTGGTCCTGATTTTGTGTCCCTCATATATACAACTATATAATAAGGCACTCCTTTGTTCCAGAGTTGGTTTTGAGGGGTGTGTGAGAGAAATGCTGCTTAATGCAAGCACTGCAGAACTGAAATACTGCTGCTGCTCCCTTCTTGAACACTCTGCAGCTCTGAAGGCACATAGTGCTGTGAATATGGGCCTCACAAATTAAATAAAACAGTGCTCCAAGTTCTTCCTCTGTCTCATGGTATGTAAGTTCTGTCTTCTCCTTGTAATGTTTATGCTATGAAATTACATCCCTGCTTAAGAGTGCAAATTAATTACTTTATAAAGTCCTTCCTGAACCTTGAGTTCTATTCAAGAAATAAAACTAAGGACTCTGCATGCTTTTTGTTAAACTGGATGTGGGAGGCTGGGAAAAATGCTGAAAATACATTGCTTAATAAACTGCAGTGTGAATTCCATAACTGCACTACTTCTTCAAGTTTCCCTGTGAGCTGTTTCTTAGTTCAGGGGCTTTCACATCATCAAACACTGCCAGGTGTTTTTTCTGGTTTAGGAGGAGATTAAATCTGTGAACATAAAGTCACTAGTTACCAGTCCATATTGTGTGTAAGACCAAATATGTCCAATTTTGGCCAAATTGCATGCCCAGAATTGAGTGAGACAAGTTTGAAGAACCTGCTTTTATTTTGCCTGCATAAAAGCATGGTTGTTCATCTTTTGATTGCAGCAGCAAACGCTGTGGAATTAATAACATTTCAAAGGGAAAACTTTTTCCTTTTAAAACTGGAGAATACTTTTCCTAATAGGGATATACAGAGGAAAAAATCTAGCTCTGTAGAATGTTTTCTAGAAGTACAGTTAGTTAGGCAGTGCCATGTGATACTGCCTGTCTTTTTGTTCTGTATTTGAGTTGTTGCTCTAGTGCAATAGTGGTCTGTAAATACTAAACAATATCAGTGGTGCTCCTGAGACTTAGCATTCCATTTACTTACAGCTTTGGCTTAGCCAGGACTGGGGGAGGTTCCTTGGATGGTGATGCTGGCTCAGGGATTTTCACTGGCTGGCCATTTATCTTCTCTGGGAAACTGTTGGGTCTGATTTGGTTTGTGGCACCAGGTCCATCCTCTGATGATGATTCACTTCTTTTATCATCTTCAGGCAGCTTGAAGTGCACGCGGAGCCCTATCTTGGAACTCGATCTGGGCTCGTTGTGGTTGACGAGGACACCCTCCAGTTTAGGTTTGGGTGTCTGATTTCCTGCGTGGTGGGAAGGAGCCTGTGGGGCAGGTTGGTGCTCAGCAGCAACAAATTCGATTGAGCCCGTCCTGTGCAGGGTGGCAGCACTGCCACTGTCTTCAGGTGCTGGAAGAGCAAACAGCAAACTTGTGAGGATACATAAATGCCATAAATCACAGGGAAATGAAGTCACAGAAGTGACAGTTCAAACAACTCACTCTGATGTTCTTCCACCTGTTGGACTGAGTTGTTTGACCTTGTTTATATAACAACAAATTCCCGTAAAAGAGGAATATTGTAAAGGTGGAGGGAAAAGAGACACTGTTCCAGTCTGGAAAATCAAGCAGTGCTTTCAGCCTTGTCCCTCATACATTCCATTAGCACCTTTGAAATAAAAACTTTCTCAGGCTTCTTAGTTATAAGAAGATTTCTGTGCCCTGAGCTGAGTTGGAGCCACCAGAACCCCACACTCTGCAGGTCTGCCCTTCATTCACATGACTGGTGCCTTGGCAGCACAAATCACATCAGTCTCTGCTTGTCTCTGCAGGGGAGCAAAGGGCCAAAGCAAACTCTTACCTTTGACAGTCAGATGTGCTATACTGGATACTGTGCCGTATTTATTCTTGGCAGTACAGGTGAAAGTGCCGGAGTCTTCTGAAAATACTTCAGCAATTACGAGAGTACAAATTTCCTCTGCAAAGCATCAGGGCAGTGTTAGTGCTTGAAGTGAACATGTAGTGAACAGACACGCACAACCCTGGCTACCCCTGAAGAGATTTCCTTAAGGGCTTTCACCTTGTTCAGTTTGATTTTAGTTCCACCAGTATTACCAGTTTTGGCAGCCTTGGTGTGCAGCAGCTGTTACCAGCATTGTCTGCAGCAACTGGTGTATCCTCTGTGCTCCAGCATGCACAGTGGAAGGGAAGAACAGGTGTCAGCAGTGTGTGAAAAATATTAGAAAAAGCTCTCCTAAGTATATGAAGTACAGACTTAAGGCAGAAGGACTTTCAAATTTAATTTGGGAAAATACAGTGTGCTCTGTACTCTCAATTCACTGAAACATATTTATTTTTTTATCTCTGCAGGTTGAAATAGTACTTGTAATTAACAGGAAACAATTCAAATGGAGTCTCATAGAAAGGGAAGGAAATACAAAATATATACGTATAGGCTGGCATTTTCCAAAAGTACCAGTGCAGATTTGCAGACAGAGGGGATTGTGCTGACTGTGCTTATAGAAAGTTGCCTTCCCACTTCTATGTGCAGAATACTGATGGACACCAAAAATGTGCCAGCAAAAAGTTATATTCCACCTGGAAGAGCCAGTGTGGGGTTGTGACATTCCTGTCTGACCAGTATCTGACAAGCCTGGGCAGCAGCACCAGCTCATAAATACCTCTGGGGATGGGATTTAAACCTTTTGTTTGGCCGAGTAGCTGTGAGGGGGAGGGAGAGGAACATCTGAAGGGTATGAAATGTGGGCTGCTCAAATTTCTTCACCTAGTCAGTGACTATTTTGCTACCACTTCACAATAAACTCTCCTCAAACCCTACAGGATTAGTATTTTATGAGTATTTCTGCAGAAAACCATATCACACTTTTTAAACTTGATTGTTTCACGTCATCTCTGAGGCAAATTTAGCAGTGACAAAGAGACTGTTTGCTCTCAACTATTGGAGAATAATAGTTCATTACAGTGCTGTGATAACAGGACTGGTTTAAGGCATTCTAGTATCTGTTTGATCATGCTGGGATTTGCCAAGGACTGCATGCATGGGAATCCAGATTCCTTCTGAGTGAGCAGCAGGTGATGGGGCTGTGACAACTGCATTATCCCCTCAAAACTGCCTCACATTACTCAGCAGTGAGGCCAGGGGACAGTAACAGAACAGCAGCAGCTCCATGTCCTCGCTCCTAAACCTCAGAGAGAGGGGCTGTCTTTCAAGATGTTTTTTGGGGAGTAAAAAACTTTTAATAGGGCAAGGAAAAGAGTTACAGAAGTTTATATTCTGTAAGAATTAATACTTCTCCTTTGATAATTTTCCGTCTTAGGAGGGGCAGCTTTACATTTTAAATAGTAAAAAGCGTCATGAGGAGAGTGATTGTCTCATGGAGAAGCAATCAAAATCTGTGAGGCTCCTCTGCTGCAGTCATGCAAAGTAACCCACATTCTGCTCTGCCCCTTGGAATGAGCAGGTCCAGCCACGCTTGCAGGATTTGCTGATCTCAGGGGTGGAACACCTGATGTGGAGCTCTCACATTACGCTGGTGGGGAGCACAGGGAATGGCTGACATGGCTAAACATCTGATGCAATGTTCCCTAACTGGGGAACTGGGTAAAAATAGCTCAGTCCTACATCATCTTGTGTACTTTTGGACCTCAGATGTACAGGGGACCCTCATACATTAATTTTTTTAATCCTTAGCTCATTTAGATCCTGAGTTAGAACTGGGTCAAAGCAGAATGGAACCATTTTCTTCAAAAGAGACAGAACTAATTCAAATTATATATTTATGGAACAGTCTACAAAGAAATACAACTCACTAGTAGCTGTAGAATATGAGGAAAAGAAAAATAATTCTAATTAAATTATGGACTTTCAATAATTCATGTTTTGTGAAGGAAAGTCACCACATTTAAATAATGAAAAAATCCACGAGCCTTTGGATGATCCTCACCTGGTTCAGCCATAGATCGTGGTTCTGAAGGGAAGAAGAGCAGAATTATTAGATTCAATGTAGTTACTTTTGCCAATTTTTTTTAAGCACTAAATATAAAATTTAATCTCCTCAATATGATGGAATACTCCTTTTGATCCCATTTTCTGTTTAAGGGGTGGTGGAGACAGCCAAGCCTTCTACTCAATGACATGTCACTGAACACTTATGAACTTTTTTGGGAATTTATGAAGAGGAAATAAAGTATTTTTTCCATGTTAGTACTATTCTATTGTGTCTTGAAGGCAATTTCTGAAACTAAGACACATGTAAAATGAAGTTATGACAAACCATTGTTTCACTAAGGTTTGTTTTAGTGTAGTATTTAAGGAATTTCTGTTGAACTTCCTCAGTTTTTAGCATCCCAATGACTTCTGAGAAAGTTGCAGATGTGTTGATATCAAGTCACTTTTGTGGATAAACAATCTCCTGCCCATGAGCACTATGATGACATTACCTAAGTGGAAGATGGGGGATTTACAGCAGTGGAATTCTGCATTAAAGGTGGAACCCCAAAACCAAACGGCAGAAGTAAGGCTGAATTAGAAGAGGACACTGAAGTGGCAAAGGGATCAAAGCAGAAGGCAAAACGATTCCATAGTTTGGGGAATGTCAGGCACCTGTGATTGTGCTGCTCAACTCCCTCCCAGTTTTGGCTCCTGGAGCCCAGATTTACTGCCATAAATTCAGTTTCTATGGTTCTTGCCATTGTCATAGGAAATTCACAGTGTTGCTGTGTTAGGAACTTTTTTTGCTTGCCTATATTTTATTAGACACAGTATTTTCATCCAAAAACATACTTTTCTGTAATATCCTGAAATCTGGAGAATCTTCTATCAGTGTTCCTTCTCTATACCATTCAACCTTTGGGGAAGGAGCTCCTTTCACCCGACACTCAAAGACAACAAGCTGCCCCTCAGAAGCTGAAATGTCCTGTAACATCTGGGAGAGAAAAGGAATAGACACTCAGTAAATGTCCTGCTGGTCTGGAAGTAATGTTGGTTTCAGGAAGGTCTAATAAAGCCACTTAAATCTTGGAATGGCTTCAGAAGTGCATCATTTCTTTTTTTTTTACCTTTGAGAGCTATAAATTTTTTAATTATCTCTTTCTACAGTTAATTGACCTCTAATTTTCAAATATGTCATAGAACAAATTACCTTTGTAAATACAGGAGCAGCAATTATAGGTCTTCCATCCAGTCCTTGCAAATAGTTAGTGGGGCTTTGGGTCTGTAGGGTGCAAAACATCACAAGATGGTGTTTAGGTGTACAGACATTATTTTTTGTTATACAGGAGAAACATGGTTTTGGAATGACAGAAAAGAGATTTTGGTGGGGAAGTCCAAAGCAAAATATTTAATGCAATGAGTAGAAATTCTGTTATGGACAACTGCTGGTGTTGCTTTACTGCCTAATTGAGTTAATCCTGGCAGGAAAACTTCACTGCAGTGTATTTTAACATTCACTGAGGCAAGTCTTTGTTGGCTGCTTGGTGATAGTTTTGGTTTTAAAATTCTTACTTACACAATATTTATGGATGTTAATAAGGAAAAGTGAAGTCCAGTCATGTGTGTGACTGTTACTGTAATTCTTCTGCTTTGCCTAAACCAAACCACTTAAAGAGGTGGGATGTCACCCTGTTGGTCCTACTCTGTGGAATCAGAATGGAAGTATTCTCCTCCTGGAAATCTTTGCTTTATAGATTGATTATTTAATAGTTTTTCATTTTAGTGTAATAACAGTTGCCCCAGAGCAGCAGAATTACTGATTCAGCATCCCCGGAAACAGAGCCAAATTACATGTGCTAGTGTTTTGTAAGCCAACAAGATTAAAAGTGGTGATTTTTGAGGTAACTATTATTTTTTCTTTAAGCAACTTCTCTTAAAATGGTGAAATGTCACAGAGGCTTAGTTCTGTTCTCACTGTAGTCAAAATTAAACGTGTATTGCTTCACCTATTCAGATCTGTTTATTGGCTACCACCTAATTCTGGGCTGTAAACTCTGAAAAAGCAGTATAAAGCGAGTTTCTCATGAACATTTCAGTTGTAAGAACTCACAGCTATGGCTATGCTGACACCTTGCAACAAAGAGGACTTGAAATGCATGCTAACATTAATTAAGAACTCTTTGATGTGGGTATTGAAATCTTGTGTGGCAAACAAGCACATAAAGTGAGCATAGTCATGAAATGATTTACCATAAAATAAGTGTCATTGAAAGGAGATGATTTCAAGTGAGTTCTGTAGGAAGGGAGAGGAAAAGGTTTGGGGCTGCAGCTCTTGGAGGTGAATGAGGCAGGCTGGGATTTTTAAGAGCTTGCTTTTTGCCCTTGAAATTCCAGGTTTCCCCTACCTGATTGGCTGCTGTTGGCACAGTGTGGACAGGTACAGAGGCAGGCTGGGGCACAGCTGAGGGAGCCCTGGAGGTTTCCTGGTGCTTGGCTGCAGCTCTGGCAGCAGGAGATGCTGCGTTGGCAGCAGTGTCTGCGGGCTTGGCTTTGCTGTGGAACATCAACCAAGAGTGAGTTCTCTGAGCTGTGTCTGTGTTCCCTGCTGAGCTCTGTCCCACGTACATCTCCTCCCCAGCCCCACTCCTGGCATCCACTTCCAGCTACTCCCAGGGAAAACTGCATGCTGGAGGAGTCAGCCTGCACATCCATCCCCCCTGGCATCCCACAGTGGGTCAGTCACACCAAGTGCAATAAAGGGCCTGGGTTAACCCAGCTGGGGCTGTTACCAGCTGTGGTAGTTTTGGCTCAACCCAAGACACCAGCTCTGCCAAAGCAATGCTGATTTCACAGAGAACAGTGCTAGTTTCTCTTGTATGAAGATTTGGGCCCATAAGGTAATGAAAACACCATAATTTCTGTGGGTACAGATTCAATAATTTACTACTGAAAAATAGAGACGTATTTTCTGACCAACATATCATCAGCTTTGGTGGTGCACAGAGTGGCAACTATTCACTTCTATGTTGTTTCTACATGGAATTCTAAGAGTTGAGCCTATTTAATTTTATTGCCAAGTGAAATAATGCAGACAGTGAAGAGAGGGTCTTTTTATCCAGTTTGAGGTCCCCAGGTCCCTGCAGGAAAGCCAGCCTTTAAATCAGAGGAAACCTTAATCAGAGAGAAGACACAACTGTTGTGATCACTGATTTATCTTTTGAACTTTTAGCACCTGTTCTCATATTAATTCCCTGTAATTACAGGTGTGCAGAATCGTGTGATGACAGCTGGAAGCTAAGCAAGAGTGAAGAGACTTTTGCTGTACCCAAACCTGATCTTTCATAACGTGGTCATTTGAGGACTACAATGGCAGAGCAGCGTCCCGGGTTTTTATCTCAGAAAACAACACATCACAATTCAATGAGGTAAGAAATTTAGAGAAGCCATCAGGTGATCAAGATGATAGTCAGTGCTGCATTGACACCTGATAAGATGAATATGAAAGAAAATATCCCTGAGACATAGTGTGAGCTAGAACTATGGAGAACTTAGCAATTAATCCCTAAACCTTTCAGATCTTCTGGATCTTAAGTTTTATATTAAACCCTTATGCTTATCAAAGTCCATAAACCAATTCAATGGGAAGTACTTTGTGATTTTAAAGTTAAAATGACATCTGAAAGCATCTTCTGTGAGCCTGAGATGTTCAGTCAAACAAACTGCAATGTCTCACCTTTGCATTTTAGAAGCTGACATTGGTAATGAGCATAATGCTCCCTAATGATGGATAAAACCAACAGGGTGCAGTTCTATCTGATTGAGATTTCCTCTTTACAAAGCAGTTTGCTTTTGGGGCTGAATAAAAACCTGATTATTTTAGTTTTCAGCCACTCTAACTCCCTTTCCAGTTAACAGAAGGACTTTGATTCTGAAACACTGTTGATTTTTTTAACAGCATTGGATCGGGTTCTAAATGATCAGGGCATGGATTTCACTTAGGAAAAATGAAAATATTTCCCAGGTTTTAGATTACATCTGACATATTTTCTTTTAATAATTAAGTAGTCTTTTATGCCATCATTTCAGTTTAGTGCATATCTAGTAATTTCCTTATATAAAATCTAAATGATTAATCTGTACCCATATTTTGCCAAAAAACTTCATGACATGCTGTATTTTCATATGAGAAAATGTACTGTACTGTACTCTTTGTCCAAGTCAGAAGCTTAAATCAGCCTTGAAGCTGGGTCAAATGGCTTCTGTTTTAGTTAATTAATTAATTTTAGTCATTCAGTCTTTGAGGTAACATCTTTCTTCTTATGTTGATGTTTAAAATTAAAGTTTCAATTCTTAATCTGAAGTTGGACACACAGGCAAACATATATGTGTTTGTTCCATATTGTTTGTAAAGCAAACAAACAAACAAACAAAATCCAGTCCAAACAAATCCTAAACAGAAGCCTAATGTGTTGGAAATTGCAAACTGAAAAGTCTACACTTGTGGGTGTTTTTAGCTGTAAAAGGTGTGGAAGATGGAATTGATTTTGAACTTACTGATCCATTGAGTCTGTGATGGTTTCACCTTCAGAGTCAGAAGAAGAGATTCCTATGGAAAAATAAAATAAAAGAAATTAGCAGAGGGGTTTGGGGAGCTTATCTATGAATGATACAAACCATAATTCAGATTTCCTCTAGAGCATTCCATGGATATATATGATAGAGGTCACATTGCAGAGGAAAAGGAGCAGCATTGCAGGGTGTGCAGGATGCAGGACTGCGGCTGACAGGGGGCAGATTTGGGATGAGGTACAACTGCAATAAGGAAAACAGCACCCAAGAGTGAATGTACACCTGGCTCTTCCTCAGGGTCTCTTTAAAATGCCACTGTGGTTTAGTTTGTAATTGTTGTGAATTGATTAAGGGCTTCTTTCCTCAGACACTCAATACTCAAAAAAAGGGGAAAAAAACTAGAGAGACCTTGAATCATAACTGTTATTCTCAAACCAGTGTCTTGTAGCCCAGCATGGAGAAGATGACAGCTCAGTTTACTAACAGCTGTCTTACTGGGGCATTTTGCACTTCTGAGTCAGCCTTCCCTGTGCCTGGAATTTGCATTTCCTCTGCAGCTCCTGCCAGGGAGCATCTCCATCAGCCACGGCTTCCATCCACCATCCTCTGAGCCAGGTAATACCAGACCTTGCCCCTGTCTGGAGAGCTGTAAATCCCTGCCGAGCACAGACACGGCCCATTAATGTCAGGGACAGTGCAGACACTAAAATAGGATCTGTCCTTTCACTGTCAGATTAGAGAGGTGAAAGAGGAATAACAGCACAACAAAATTCACCTTGTGGTGAGTAGGGCAGTGCTTGAATTTATGAATGGCCCCACTGCTGTCAGTGATGGTGCTCAGAGTGTGTTTGTCTGCCTGAGAAATGGAAAAAAACCCTCTATGTGTCTATTTTAAATTTGTAGTCCTGCTAGCACAACAATGGGTGCACTCTAAAGTCTTACCCAAAAAATGTCAAAAAAAATGTATTAAGGAGACCTTTCCTAGACCTAGTAGGTATAATAAAAAGCATGAGAAAGAAGAGACACCTGATCTGCAGACATATACTCTGTTTTATTTACAGCAAGCAAAATATCAAATTGATTGCATATTTATTTTGGTTACAAAGTCCCCATAAAGGGATAAGATGAAGCTGTCCTATATCCAATTTGTAATAATGACTGTAGGGAAAAAGGGATGAATAAGAATTAGACACAAATTTTAAGTTCTTATATTCCACACACAAAAAAAATACAAAGTGGCATCAGGATTTGAGTATTTTTAGACCTTGATCTTACAGTGACATACTTAAAATCTCTGGGAAGTGACACAGTAAAATTACACCTAAAGGGCAGTCCCTTGTCTGAATGGGGTTTTACAGGTAAATAACAGGGATGTTAATAATGATGGAAGGTGTTTACTCCCTGCTATGTATTTTTTGTGACAGGACTATCACACAGTTAGCAAACAAGACACATAATTGTATCTCAGTCCTGTGTGACCAACTCAGCAATGAATTTCTGCCACACCTCTAACATTACCTTCTATGTAAATCTCTGCAGAGGTGGAGTCTGTGCCATAGATGTTGGAAGCAAAGCACGAGTAACGTCCAGTGTCCTCCTCAAAAGCCTCAACAATAATCAGCGAGTGCTGATCACCTGTCTGGATAATTTGAATGTCTGGTGAGTTTTCAAGCTCCTTCCCTTCACAGTACCACCTGCAAGGCAAAACATTTTGTTTATCAATGCAAACAACCTGACAATCAGGGTGACATCTTGCTGAGGATAAAATTGGCGGGTTTGGCCTGAAGATTCTGACAGAGAACTGCAGGCAGTCATAGGAACAAAATATGTATGAATTTCATATTATTTGATATAGAGTAGAAGAGCTCTGAATGTGGGACACTGTCAATCCAGCTCTGAATTTCTCTTAAGGTACACTCAGATCTGGGTTGTGGCTTAAAGTGCAGGAAAGAAACCCAACCATAAGTAAACAAATATCCCTCAAACCTGTGTTTCCAAAGTTCATCTTAACTCACAATGTGGCTATAACTTTTCTCATAAATATAGACAGATATAAAACTCCATAAAAATCTTTGTATTTTCTTACTATGACTTTCTAAACTACTTGTGATTCAGTAATGTGTCTTCTGCATGTGACAGTGGGGGCTGTCATACTGGTAACATTTTTTATTCAATTGATCTTAAAAAATTAATAATTGTTTCATCCATCTGCCATGGTAACTTGGTAAAAGGACCTGACAATGTTTGAGTGGTACTACAGCAAATAAGATTGTTGTGGAAAGGATAAGGATAATGTTTGAGTAATAAATTGTAATACTTAATATTTCTTGCCCCATACTGTAAGGTACTTCAATACATTTCCATCAGATATTTTAGAAAAACATGAATAAATAAATTTACTTAACCATTGAGTTGCACAACTGTTTAACAATACTTTGAGCTACAAATTGAGCATGAAGAAAGCCCTGAATTAATATATGGAGGGGGAAAAGAAAAATTAAAAAAAAATTTAAGATAGTCCATACCAGCAGAAGAACATAATTTAACAAAAGTATAATCCATAAAAGGAGCAAAAGGAGCCTCAAAGGGTCTGTGAGGTATTAAGGAGCACAGTCCTGGAGCTGAAATGCTGATTGTGTAGCTGAGCAGTAAAGCAGGCACCATTTGTGCCCCCCAGTCCCAGCCATCCTAAATGGCGTTTTTAAAGCAGACAGGCCATTTCCTGGGCCACTTGGAGTTGCACATCAGTGTAATCTGAGTTGAAAACACAGCCTGGAGACAGGCAGGGCTGACTGTTCCAGGAGGAAGCTCCTGCACTGCAGCAGGAGTCACACCACCTGACACTGCTCTTGGGGAGAGCTCACCCCGGGTACCCATCTCTCTGCCATCCAAGCCCGAGGGCTCTCAGTGAAGGGGTGGAGGAGCTCCTGCAGGTCTGGCAGCAGGGCTTTACAAGGTTAAAATCCTCATATTCACCTCTTTGCTAGAGCTTTCTCCCTCTGGAGCAAGGATGGCAGGCCCAGATGTGTTCCCAGGCCCAGCTGCCCCAGCTCTGGTCTAATGAAAATGGGTTTGTGCCTGGACACAGGAAAGGCTCCAGGATGACCCAACTGTAAAGATTCTCCTACATATCCCTTCTGGTAACTGTTGATGACCACAAAAGAAGGGACTGGGCAGTCAGGAGGCTACAGCTGCATCTTACATTACTACAGGTGTTTACCTGAGCCACAACACCAAGGAAATCTTGTTTATCACTGCAACCTGACAACTGGAATGGCAACGCTCAAAGTCTTTCTGATGATAAAACTGGTGGCCATTTGAAGTTCAACACAGTTCACTTGCCAGGTTTTCTCCCACTCTGGTGGGCAAAGTGAGATGCTCTGAGGTATATTTTGTCAGTGGATACTCTGTCTAGGGCAGCACTTTACTCCAGGGTGACTTTCAGCAGCCATTCATGCTCCTTCTCAAAGCTCAGTGAAACCTCTTTGAGATGCTTCACAGCACAGATGTCACCAGTGCTCTGGATATTAGCCAGAAACCCACACAACACCCCTGGAAATCTGAGAGACAGCTGTCCTCATACAAAAGGGAGCAGTAACACCAGCACAGACCCTGGCACGTGTGGAAAGATGGGACAGAACTTACCGTGTGTTCTGGCTCAGACTACAAGTCCCCCTAGCCCAGCATTCCATCTCACAGTGGCCAAGAGCAGACACTCAGGGGACAGTGTAAGGACAGGGTGAATATATACATGTATATATATTCATTTATTCCTCTGGAGCATGTAACCATTCCCCTTATCTTTGCTTTATCTGCCATTCTCTTTAACTTCTTTCAGAAGGTGGGAAGCAGAACATAAAAATAATTTTTAAAAGGCAAAATCACTGGTGTTAAAATGATTATTTACAAACTGCCTCTTTTTTAAAGGATTTCACTATCATGGTACCATTACCATTATTTTTCTAGTAGATTAGACTGTATGGTTCTTCAATAACATTTAGTTTGAAAATACTGCTTTTTATTTGTGTAATATTTATTTTAAAAGAATTGGTTTACACTTCCATTCAAAATACATTTAGAAATTAATGAGCTGTAGTGTCTATATTCTGTCATAGTCCTGTCAGATCCTCTAAAACAAACCTCTTCAAATTGAAGGCACAGCTACATCTAGCTAAAACTTTGCTCATAGTGGCTTGCCCAAATCTGTAATTTCCTCCACTAATAATTAGATACATGAGATAATTAGGAAGAGAAATCAGAGGGGTTTCTGTGTGCCTCTCACACTTGCTTGGTGTTTGGTGATGTCCTTACACACAGCATGTATAGGAAATGTTCCCAAGGGACAGTATGATAATGTGCCTTACAGGGCTGATTGAAAACGTCCTTTGGAAATAATTAGTGCCATTTTTAAGCTCCAGAACAGGAAATTATGTCAGATTCCTGTGCTACAGAAAGGAGGTTTTTTTAATTCTATCTACAATATGGTTTATTCTACTGCTGTTTTCAAGATTTGCCATTGGTGATAATCGAAAATAGTCACATTGTCAGGAGAGAAGACCTGAGGTTTATGCAGAGTTTTATGACTGCAAGCACAAATTTGGTATATGAATGTACAAGTTGCCTTTTAGGTGTGTAATTGGTGTAGGCAACTGTGTACTTTGGGACGTGAGTCACAGCTCTTACTCATGTCTTTTTATATACCTACCTCATGCCTCTTCCTTACATTGTAGCCTTGTTTTAGCATGTTAGCTTTAGCAGATAAGAATAAATGTTGAAGAGAATAGCCATGTTCTAGAATTGGATCTCATGTTCAGCAGCATCTTTTCAGAACATTAAAATAATTTACATAGTGCAGCATTATTATATTTCTGTACCCACTAAAATGTGGTTCCTCACTGAAGTGACACATGGAGCAAAACACACTGCACAAAATGCTGTGAGAGAACCCCCAGTAAGGCAGAACTCCTTGTGTTACTACTGCTTTTCCAATTAACCTGTTGTGTTTGTGTAGATAAGTCTATCTCGTGCTTTTGTGAGGCACAATGTTCTTTTCCTGTAAGCAGATTTAAAACCACCATGTACACTAATTTTCCCAATTATTTTGGTAGGATTTGAGTAGTACATTTCCTTAATAGACTCAAACAGTCAAGCAGGATGGAGTTAATTCTTTTCTTTGCAGCTATTTTTTCCTTTCACTAGCCCCAAACTTTAAGTGATTTAAAATGTCAGGAATAAACTTCTGTTTCCAACTGTGTTTAGTTCTCCTGTGCAGTGTGTTCTTTAGTCACTATTTTCAGCGTGGTGTTCAAATACTTTGAGGCTGAGAGCACATTATGTGCATGTTACCTCTTTGCAGTGCTTATAAATGAAAAACAATGCTCTCTTGTGAAGTCTTTGGTGTGGCTTGTGTATTAACATCTGATTCTATACTTACCCTCCAACTGCTGTACGTGGTGGCACTGAAATGTCAGCTCCAAGGGGAGCTCTGGCACTGGGCTACGTGGCATGGCTGGAGCAGCAGTTCCCTCTGTCACTGACATTTCAGCCCTGCCATGGATTGTAACGAGTGTCCTCACGCACGGGGGGGACACTCTGAGCACAGGCACTGCCGTCCCTGTGCCACATTCATCCCAGCCCTTAATCCATTGACTTGAGTTGCATGTAAGAGAGGTTTGGCTCCAGACTTGGAGCACTAAAACAGACAAATGTTTTTGTTTGGCAGCCAGGAAGGAATATCTTAATTAATCTTGCGTGGCTTCAGAGTCTCTAAAAATCTGGGGTTGCCTACAGGTCTAGTCTCCAATCAAAGCAGCACTAAAATGCACTTTTTAAGCTTTGCATGCCTATGTTAAAGAATGTTTTCATGGAAACCTTATGACATACAGCCTGTTTTTAGAACATCAAATCCTCATGACACTTCCAGGGTAGCTCTGTATGCCAAACCATGCAATGTGATTCATAAGTAAAATTAACCTAGGAGTGATGTGCCAAACAGTTTGGAAAAATGCAGACACCTCTGAACTTGAGGGGAAAAGGAGAGGAGGGAAGAGTGAATGTCACACCTGCCATTCCTCACACAGAAACAGAGCTGTGGAAGGAAGCACGAGGAGGAGGCCATCGAACCTTTGACACTTTGGAAATACGCTACATATTCCTCTTAAGTGCTTATTTCTACCCTGCAGCACAGTCAAAGTAATCATCAATAATTGTAGTAGTGCTCTTCAGCTGTGAGCTCAAGTCTGAGCTACCTGGAGGCAAACACATCTTTGCCCATCCCTGCTGTGACACTGCAGTCAGCTGATAACACTGAAAAATGGGTACCATTTCTCCAAACCTTCTCGACAGGTGGGTTTCACAAGCTGCCTCACACTTGTGGGCTTGTTACATTAAGGCTGGGTTAGCTTAAAAAGCAGTTGGACATGTCTTTATTCAGCCAGGCAGGACTTAGCTTTCCATTTACTGATATTTCCAATCAGTTCCCAATTTCATTCAAACTTCTGTCCCTCAGTGAGCCCTCGCACGTGCTGGTTACCTGCCATGCCTGTAAATTAGAATGCTTTATCATTGCTAATGATATTTGGACCCTGATCCATCAGTAATGTCATTTACAACACCTCTTACCTCAATTTGGTTTCATTCTGTCTTGCTTTCAAACGTGGTATCTGCCCTTCATATTTTTCAGTCCTTTCCATCCCTGAGATCAGCTTCTGTCTACATCTCACATCTCTATAATCCCCATTTCATCACTTTAACCATCTGAGTGCTCCTGGTGTTGACTCAGTAACAACATTACAGAGCTTGTTGAATCTTGTTCTTGTTTCACAACACTCTGGGTTCCCACAGTACCCTTTTTACATTGTAATTGTATTTAATTTATAAGTAACTTGGGATCCTTTCTGTGGCTAGAAACTCTATTTTAAGTAAAGGTCATTAAGCTTTCTTTCATCAGTTACCATCTTGCCAGTCAGTCCTTTACTGGGACTGCTGGTATTTTTATTTCTCTTACTTATCTATTAGAATTCTCCCCTCCTTGCCCAGCTCCACAGACACTGAACTAACTCACCAGAAACCTTGGAAAACTCTTCCCCTCAAAGCAAGACAGTTGCCTGTTCTGAGCCTGGTTCTGGTCACAGTTCCACAGCTGTGGCCATCAAGGTGCCACTTTCCCTCTTTTGGAAGCTTTGCAGAGCAGATCACAGATAAGCACTATTTTCATGGGAAAAAATCCTGCATTCTTGTGGTCCTGTGGTTAATGGAACACATACCCCAAAGTACATTATACTTTCTGGTTTTCTTGTGCTGTAGCAGTGACTAAAAGTCCGCAATCACTGTAAGCATGTGAATGTTTATCACTCAGGCAAGTGATATTTTTTACACCCTTTCTTAGTGTTACTCCCACACATCAGTGGAGTTGAAAGAATCTTGGATGAGCAGGACAAAAGTTTTGTTAACAAACAATTATAACCATAGAACTGTTCAAGCAGCTGCCATTCAGCTTTCTCCATAATACAGCATGTACATACACACACATCCAAACACAAGGGGAGAGAGAGTGCTGAGTTGTTCCTTGTGATTTATCTTTTATTTGTTGGCTTAAACTGGGAAACTCAAAGCTGAGCCTGATATTTTTCTTCAGCTTTACTTCTTGGGACTGATTTTTCCCTTGGGACTTCTTTGTCTCTATTTTGCTACATCTAGTGGATGCTTATATTCTATAGAAGTGTTAACAGCTCCTGTATTGACTGTCATGCACATAAGTAGCTGGTTTTATTAATCAAAATTAAATAAAAACCCAAATGTTGAAATAGAAATCTCAATGAAAAAGCTTCCATTTTGTTGTGACAAAAATAGATCCAAGTTACAAAGACACCCATCATCCATTTCTGTGCAATCAGGTGGTCACTGGACTGGGTGGAAGGGCATTCTGGTCATCCCTGGATACTCCATAGGGTGAATCATTGTTCTGGATTCTTGGATCTGTCCTTGCAAGGCTTCAGTGACTTCATAATGTCAGCTCCTAATTCAGATATTAGTTAAACCCCTAAACTTGGAGGGCAGGAACACCTTGCTAGTTTTATGCATACCAACAGCATGAGCTTGAGGTGCTGTTGTAAGGAGGATGTTTTGGCCTCCTGGAGAAATAAGTAAAATTAACATTAACAGTCTATAAACAATCAATTCAGTGCTCACCTGTCCTAAATATAAAGAAAGCCAGACTGAGTGTGTGTACAGGTCTATACACATCAGAGAAGATTATTTCACTTGTTTTCTTTGCATTATAAACTATGAATGATGAGAGAGGAAAAAAATGTTTATCCTATCCAGGGATCCTACTGACATTTTTATTATGGGAAAGATTTATGCCTGAAGAAATAAGTCTCACAGTCTTTATATGCACAAGAAGTGTTCAGAGAGTGTTGCCAACATCTAGGGGATGATGATATTTCCTGTCTGTTTTCTGACACACACACTCCAAATTTCTGGCAGTGTTTTCTCTTTTGGTCAGAGTCCTGTGTGAGTTTAAGGGCTGAACACAGACAGCCTTTGTAATGGCCTGAGCTCCACCAAGGGAACACCTCAGAGCTCTTAATTACTGCAGCCAGTTTAGACAGGATGTACAATAGAAATCATATTCTTCCCAAACAATTTGTTTCCCCCAGCTTTAGGACAGATTCCTTTTCTATAAACAAATCATTTAGTCCTTCGGAAGTTCACACTCCCATCATGAGTGACAGACTGTGTGGCACCACAGGTCAAGGTCTTGTCAGGGACTGAGAACTACCTGTTACTACTGAAGCCAAAACAGTCTGGAAGTCACAGCCCAGGGATCTGTGACCTGGACAACTTCATGCCACCATGGCAAGATGTCCATAACAAGTGGATTCATTTGTAGATCCTTCCTCCTGTTTAATTAATGGTGCATTGTTAGTGCTTTCTCCTTCTGAAAAATTAGCAGCCAGAAATCCAAGGGAGTGGAAGACAAAGATTGTTTGCCACAAAAATCTTTGGAGCATCCATATTTGGACACTGAGTTAGTTTTCATTTGATGACTGTGCTGTTAGTTCTGTGAGAAAGGTGCTGCAGTAGAAGTGGCAGTGGTGCTGCACACAGCATTGCCCAAGGGTATGAGGAGGGCAGTGAGCTGGCAATTAGAAAGAATGGACCACTGTGGAGCTCAGAGTCCCTTCATAGATGCTGAAGATGCAAATACTTCTTTTCAATACTTAGAGAAGCAACACAGATTTCTACAATGCCTATAAGAGGATAGGCAACAAACCAGACTGAGGGTACCTGTGTGTGGTACTTCAGATATTGGGATGCAAATATGTGTAGTATGTGTCTCAAAGATGGATAGAGTTTGCCTTTCTCTTGGATTGGTACAGTCCCAGCAAAGGAAATACAATTCCACCATGGTAAATTTGATTAATGAGCTCTCTATGAACAAATTTAGATGTAGAAATGCTGATGAGATCTAGGAATTTTCAAGATAAATTTAAAAGTTAAGAGTGATCTGTTTCTCATTTCATTGATGTAATTGATGGATAAGGGGTGCCTTTGTCACATTTCCTTTCACCTCCAGTGATATTTGCAAGTGTTACTTATTTAACTTTCAAAATCCTCATAGATATAGGTGAAAAAAGAAACAGAAATAGCAGGCTAGTCACCCAGTGTGAATAAATGTCAGTTAACAAGGATGTCTTGTACTTGATCAAACAGAAATGTTTTTGTGAGGTCTCAGCAGAATCATTGTGAGAATCAGAATTGGAACTGAGCTGCTTCTGGTTGTAACTGGTATAATAATTTACAAGAACTACTTTGCTCTCCGTTCATGAGTGGATGGTTTTGGTGTCTGGGATCCTGTGTTCTCTCATCTCAGACACCTTCACACATCAGCACGAGGTATCACAGCCATTGGTGGGTTTACTTGGTTTGCACAATCAGTCAAATGGTTTCACAGACGTTTCTCACTAAGCACTTCACACTTCCTTTTAGTTATGGAAGTACAGTATTTAAAAACATTCCCCTGAAATTCAAAGAAAGTAATGTGTCCCAAAATATGTTGTCTTAAAATACAGAATAACAGAATCATAGAATGGATTGGGTTGGAAAAGACCTCTGAGATCATCAAGTCCAACCCTTGGGCCAACTCCAGTCCCTTTACCACATCATGGCACTCAGTGCCACGGCCAAGCTCACCTTAAAAACCTCCAGGGATGGGGAATCCACCCCCTCTCTGGGCAGCCCATTCCAATGCCTGAGCACTCTCTCTGCAAAGAAGTTTTTTCTGCTCTCCAACTTCAATTTCCCCTGGCAGAGCTTGACCCCCCTGTGCCCCCTTGTCCTATTGCTGAGTGCCTGGGAGAAGAGACCAACCCCCACCTGGCCAGAACTTCCCTTCAGGTAGTTCCAGACAGTGCTGAGGTCACCTCTGAGCCTCCTCTTCTCCAGCACAAACACCCCCAGCTCCCTCAGCCTCTCCAACCTTTCTTTTTCCTAATTGATTTTCAATAACCAAGACCAAGAGCCTTGTGCTGCAGATGACTGAAGCCCATGCATCAAAATACCTGCAAGGAGTAATGCACACACCTACCAGCACAGACACACAGAATGACAAGTGCAGAATGTGTTTACCTGACTTCAGGTGCTGGAATTCCTACCACAATGCAGTCCAACTGCACTTTGGTTCCCTCAGGAACTTCCCTGCTCTTCAGTTTCTGGGTGAAGCGTGGGGGTTGTCCAATGGGCTCATCAGAATACACAGATGCAGATTCTGACTCTGTTTTCAGCTCTGCACTTGTTAATGGATTGATAGATTCCAAGTTTGCTGCCTGTTGATCATCTGTTTGTTCAAATGTTTTCTCGGCTTTGTTTTCCAAGACTTGGGATGCTGGAATGGAAAGCCTTTCTCTGTTCTCCGATGTGAGAGACAGGCCAGAGCTACCTTTCTGAGCAGACTTATTCTTGGAATCAATTTTGCTCCTGTAGTTTTTGCATGTTCGGGGTCTTATTCTTTCAGAGTTGTGAGCTTTGAAAAGTGAGGAGAGCTCCTCAATGAAATCTGCTGCCTTGTTTAGGAACTCCTTTTTGGATTCTGATTCAGAGGGGAGGTGGTGTTTCTTTAGATCCTGAGAGGTCCCTTTGGAGCCCTTTGTATTTCTGATGTGGTCCTGACAAAAGCTGGAGTGCAGGCCATTGTCTGATGTTTTCAAAGCTGTGGACTGGGCCATTTGTTTGTGTTTCCCCGGGTTGTTCAGCTGATCTGGGGGATGCTGTGAACGTGCCTGGAGCTCATCCTGCTTAGTTTCCAGTGGATTCTGATCAATAGCTTGTCTTGCCAGGTTTACACTTTCATCAAGCTCTTCTTGGCTCAAAAAGGCAGAGAGATCTGGAAGGTCATCTTGGGCTCCTACCTCATCTGAATCACCAGAAGCGTTGCCATAGTGGAAGTTATGAGAGACTGGCTCTGATCTGCTTCTTTCACTCTTCCCTTGGTGCTTAGTTTCAGCTAAATAACTCTCTCTCAGAAGCTGAGATATAGAAGTTGAGGTTTCTAAACTGTCGTCTTGCATGCTGCCAACAGAAAGGACAAATAGGACCACACCTTATCAGGAGCAGATTTTTTGACTCAACACAATTAAAGGCTTTTGAAAAGCAGCCCCCAACACTTTCAAACTGGGCCTGAGCACTGAATACATGTAATACTTGACATAATTTTCAGTATGGCCTTGCTGTAAAGTGCACACTGCCAGGTGCTACTGCCTTTACCCAGGGAGGTTCATCTTCCATCCCTTTCTCCCGCTGGTGCCCTCACACAGCTAAAGTAACTGCAAACCAGTATTTTCTGCTCTGGTCCAGGCAAAACTTCAACTGCAGAGCTGCTAACTGAGTTTGTGTCAAATCTCACATAGGCACAGAATATTCTGAGTGGGAAGGGACCCACAAGCATCATCGAGTCCAGCTCCTGTGTGAGTGACCAATGTGATTTTGGCATTATTAGCACCATGTTCTGGCCAGCCCAGAGAGTTCAGCTGAGAAACAGCCTCAGCAGGTACATGGAGTATGGGGTATTTCAGGGACTGAAAGGTGTGAGAGAATAACAGCACTTTTAAATTAAGTAAACTTGGCTTAAAAGGCACTGAAGTAGTAAGTAAATGAACCCTCAAAACCATCTGAGGGATGTGAGGAGGGAGGAAAACCAACAAAAACATTCACTAGTGAAAATTGTTCATCAAAATCTCCTGAAGGTATTGCATTATAGGAAGTGGTAATGGTGCTAAATGTTCTCTACCTTCTTAAATTCAGCATTATTTCTTATAAGCTATTTAAAATAGAGAGGTATGTCATTATTTGATGCAAACATCATTTGTACTACAGGGTTTTCAAAATCATTATCTCAGGTTATAGAATCATAGAATGGATTAGGTTGGAAAAGACCTCCGAGATCATCACGTCCAACCCTCGGTCCAACTCCAGTCCCTTTACCAGATCATGGCACTCAGTGCCACGGCCAAGCTCACTTTAAAAACCTCCAGGGATGGGGAATCCACCCCCTCTCTGGGCAGCCCATTCCAATGCCTGAGCACTCTCTCTGCAAAGAAGTTTTTTCTGCTCTTCAACTTCAATTTCCCCTGGCAGAGCTTGAGCCCGTGCCCCCTTGTCCTATTGCTGAGTGCCTGGGAGAAGAGACCAACCCCTACCTGGCCAGAACTTCCCTTCAGGCAGTTCCAGACAGTGGTGAGGTCACCTCTGAGCCTCCTCTTCTCTAGGCTAAACACCCCCAGCTCCCTCAGCCTCTCCCCACAGCACTTGTGCTCCACTCCCTTCACCAGCCTCGTTGCTCTTCTCATGCTGATTCTGAGAAAGGTCCCACTGTACTGCCTGTGTCAGAAAGCCCATAGTTAACCTGCATGCCTGATGAGCAGAGCTGAAGAATCCCTTTTGATCCTGAAGCAAGTAGGTCTGCATAACCCTCTCCCTTTTATTTACACAGGACCCGTTGTGAGTGCAGAGGGATTCAGACACCTGGGAGCACTCTCATCCTAAGGTGACCTAAATGTGAGTACACACAACTGCTCTTTGCCACCTTTCAGATACTGAAACAAGGGCACAACTATTTCCTAGGTCTGTCTCAGAATATGCAATTCTTCTTATCTCTCTCCTACTTCTGGCAAGTCTTGCTGTGATGGTTGCAAATATTCCCACTCTAAGGTGTCTGGTTTGTCGCACTGCAGAAGGTTCTTTGTGTCATGGCATTAGGAGAAGGGAACATCCAAGCCCTGGCCTTGGCCATTTCCATTCACAGCCTTATGAAACAGCTTAAGTTGCCAGAGAAGGAAAATTTAAAAAGGTGTCTCTGCTGTGAAAGGTTTTTGGCTTTTCTAGTGGGACAATTGTCCCTTGGAAAAGGCTGGTAAAAAATACTGAAGTGGTAATATCTCATCCTGCTGCAGTATTTCTTCCTGGGGCATGAGTGACAGCCCTTGTTCCTTATTTACAAAAATGAAAGCTTCAATTTAAACTCTTTATAGTCTTCTTTGATGAATGAACATAAAGCCATCATAATCTGATGTGCATTTTGAGACCTTAATCTCTCTATGTGGGGCACAATTTGTTATATTGAGGTTCTTTTTCTTACCCAAATATTTGGCATTTTAGATTTATTGATATTGCTTTATTTTCATAATGTGAAACAAAGAGAATCAGTAAGACTACAAAGGCACTCAAATAAAATAGTGCTAAATTTTTGCCTGTAAAAAAATAATAAATGAAATGCCATATAAATGGTATGCTTCTAAGCACCCAGTCTAGTCCCTGCAGGCGAGCCAGGGTCTGTCATCCTAATTGAACACTTGGCATTAAATTGTCTGGCACAGTGTTCCAGTGGAGCTGTGGCACAGGGAGAACATTGATTTGGGAAGCCCACATGAGATAACGTTGTAAGCTGTTGCATGACTGGACAGAGTTTGTAATTTAACCTCTTAAGAGTACAAAGAGGCTTAAAGTTCCTGCTCCTAAAGTAGTTCCTACTACTTATGCTTGCTCAGCTTTAGTTCCTGGGCAGCTGTGCCCCCTTAGTGCAGCAGGACATGGCCAGGGGTTGTCCCAGCCTGTTTATGTGCTGGTCACAGACTGTGCTGCAAAGGTCACAGCTGAAGCTGCAGTTTCAGCTCCAAGGGTTTAAATGCATTCTAACACAGGGAGTTCCCAGCCTGGGAGGGAGTGAGGGCTCTGCCATGAATGCAGGGCAGCCCCAGAGCCTCACAGGATGGCACAGAACACGCAGTGTCCCAGGGGTATCTCCCATGGGATGCAGCTCCAGCCCAGCCTCTCTCTGTGTGCCCGTGGTGACATCCAGCTCCTTGCTGCTGTGGAAGGCTGTGCTTTATGTGGCTGTAGTTTATCTGGTGGCAGAATTCAACTTGCTACATTTCTCAGCCACTCTTTCAGAGTGGCACATCTTCAGTTCCTCTCAGTCTATAAAGGTGGGAGCTAAAAAAGATGCTGCAGGTCTTTGGAGAGCACTGGACATACTAAGGAGGAAAGGCAAGCAGGGAAGGAATGCTGTGTGATCAAAACCTGCTGGAGTCCAATGATCTTAAAGACGGTTATGTTGAAAGAATATATGAAAATGATCTGACTGAGACTGTTCAGGGTTTCATTTCCCTCCGTTGTACAGGGATTGCTTGATTTTCTCACCTAAGTGCTGTGTATATTCCAGCAGAGGTTGTTTCTCACAGTGCAGGTTACCCTAGTAAAGCAACTGTTTGTTCAGTGGGGTTATTCAAGACTTTGTTCTGGGTCTTGCACATCATCTATTAATCTTTTGAACAGAGCATTGCAACTTGAATGAAATAACTGCTGTTAATTCACTTAAGGAGTATTACTGCAGTAAAGGGAGATACTCTCAAAGATGTCTTTGGATTGGCAAAATAGTTTTATAATTTTGGCTTGGGGGGGAAAAAGGTGTAGTAAAGGAGCCACTGTCTGATAGCAGAAGGAGATAAACAATTCCCCAGCAAAGGACCTGGCACAACTTCCTTCCTCCTGCCCATTGGAGCAGAAGGGGTAGAAGGGAAAAAAGCTTTCCTTCTTGAGTTGGGAAACAAGATATTCATGAGAATGATTGTGATGCCAAATTCTAACACTTAGAGAGCCATCACTTTTCTTTAGAGCTCACCTTAAATATTTCAGTCAGAATTTTATATCTATTTTCAGCTTGTGTAGAAGGTAACTTTTTAATTCTATTTTTAATAAGGAAGAAGTTGGGTTCTAGTCAAATGTAGCACTTTGAGGCAATGCTTGGCTACTGAAGTTTTAAAATATTTTGAATTATGTGATATTTTTAAGTGGAAAGAGTTAAGTTTCAGCAAATGTTGCTGTGAGGCTACCAGGGAATCCCATTACACTTATTAATTCTGTCTTGCTCATGCCTTGAGAGATGTCAGGTTTTTTTCTTTTTTCTTTCCTCCAAGAGTCTGCACTACCCAAGGACTGGAGAGGGCTGGTGGTGAGGGAAGCACAGGGTAAGCTGAGCCAGCCACATTTCACAGGCAGAGGAGAACAGCTTTTGTTCAAAGGAGACCAAGCACACAGCCTGAGAGGGGCTCTGGGCTAGGGGGCAACAAGGCTGAATTCAATATATTTTCTCAAATATCTGTTAAGGAAGACAAACTCCATACAAACACAGCAGGTGTCTGGGGTGTCAGTGAAAGCACCAGGGATTTTGCTGACTGGAAAAGTGTGGTGAAGAACTGCTATCAAGGGGAGGAATTGCGGTGCTAAGTACAAATAGTCTCTCTAAACTGGTGTTCTTTAGGGTGGAAAATGTGTTGACTGGTTCATAACCTACAGCACCAAACCAGTGCACTGAGGGGCCAGTTTTGCTTTCATGGGACATGCAGTCACCTTGGACACCTGTTACCTCCAGAGGCACCAGAGGATGCCTTGAACAAAACTAATTCCATGAACAACTTCCATCTACTAATTCAGTTTCCAGTCACCAACTGATGGAACAAGGTTTCTGGGTTTCCAAGAGCCTGTATTTATGGCAGTGCTCTCTTATTAGCTGAGTGATCCTTAGGATTAAATATTCACAAAGGTAGAATTAGTTGCCACTGATTGTTTTGGCAGTGGTTTGACCTGAAAATCCTTACATAGAAGGGAGGGAAATTGCACTGCAAGGATCCTGCATAGCATGACACTCAACACTTCCATTTCCTCCTGTTTGAGGCTTGTTAGGCTCGTTGCTGAGTCATCACTGGAAGAATCTGAGCTTTTTCTAAGGAAGCTGCAGTACTGGAATACCAGCAAAGCTGAAGGGAATCCCAGATATCTCAGTTTTATTTGGTGAGAGGCAGCTTTGAATGCTTGATGCCCTAAAGATGTTTTTTCCAACTTTCCTTCTCTGTGGCATAAGAAACAGCTTATATGCAAATAGCAGATTTAATGCAAAAAGTGCTTGAACATCTTTGGCTTTCAGTTGTGAAAAGAGAAATTTTAGTCAGTAAATGTTGTTCCTGTTGTAGCTTTTCCAACTACCATTACTCTCGTTGAGTGGTTTTGTATGAAACCCACCACCAGAACAGCCCACAAAGTGCTGTTCTTGCTCTGCAGAGGCACCTTTGTGACCTTCACACAGCAAATCACTGCATGCCCAGCAGCTCTGCTTGGAATTTGGGAAGTTTGGCAGATATTAGAGGCTATATCCACTTCACCATTAATTTAATTGCACATAAATTGCATTTACCCATATAGGCTCTTGAACACCAACATTTATGGGGTGTTTCAATTGTATGATTGCAGCTATGAAAAACAAGCCAAGAGGTGACTCTGCCTTGCACCTTCACACTCTCCTGTGCTTGCAGAGATTCCCATTGAGCAGTTGCCATTGTCACCATTCTCATCACTGCCTGCTGATGGGCTGTGGCTGCTGCAAGGCAGGTGTTGGGGCTCCAGACACAGGAAAGGTTAGGCTGGAGCAGAGGACTGAGGTCAGCAGTTCTGTGCACGTTTGGGGCTGTCAGATATTTTAAAATTGTGTTTAGAAACCTGTGTGCATGAAGGGGGGTTACTTTTATTTTAGACACATTAGTGGCTTTGAATTCCATTCCTTGCATTGAGTCAGATAACTAAACTCCCATTTCTAAGTAATGTAATTAAATACAGAAAATTGAGAACCTCCAGCCTCAGGAGTGTAACAGCTTCTGATGGAAACAAACGCCCTCAGAAATGGGATAAATCCTTTCCCCAAGTTATTCTGCAGCAGGCACTGCAGGAGCCCTGTGTGCACTTGGAGTGCAGCCCTGGCTTGTGACCTCACAGTTACAGTATTGGGCACTCTAAGCAGTAGGAAATACTGAGCTCTGCTTCAAGGAAAAACACATTCAAAGCTCACTCACTTTTTCAACATTTCCTTCATCCTCTCATATAATTATTTTTTTTTACTCTGATCACAAAAAGTTTTCATTTTTCCATAATTGATATTATCCCTTAGTAGTTCTCAAAATGAGAACTGAGACCCTTCATCCCATGTCTGGAGTTCCCTTTGCCTCTTCCTTGAACTGCAAGGTAAATGACATCTTGAAGGAGCTCCATATAACATCAAATTGAAACAAATAAATTGAAGCTGATTTTTAAATGAGAAGGTCAGAAAGCAAGACAGGTGATGGCTGGGATGCTTCTCCAACCCTCTCTCCCTCCCAGTGACCTGTGCAGCCAGACCTCAGATGTCAGGACAAGTTCTGAGTGCACTTCAAATGCTTGTAATGTAGGACAAGTTTTTGTGGATTCAAGTAATGTGCAGTTTCCTTCAAGGATTGCCCATCCTGGGAAAGGGTTCCTATGAAAGGCCAAAGGATATGCAGCAGAGATCCACAATTTGATGCTGAACGGACACACAGAATTCCTTAAAAGCCAATATAACTAACAGGCACCAATATTCATTATCCTGCCTCAAACACAGGCACACCTGGACAAACCCAAGCCCTGGAAACAGGGGCAGCAAACACAAGCCATTGGCTCATCTTTTCATCTGGCAATTCCAACTCTGTGGGCTCTTCTGTTTTTAAAATGAGATGGTTTCCTACGAATACAGGTTCCTAGTGGAAAAGGGAACTCAAGCCTTAAATTACACACAGAAGAACTCTGGCTGGTGTTTTCCACCCCAGGTTTGCAGTTGAGCCTTTCTCTTTTCACACACTCACTGTATTTCTTTCGTTTTCTCCACTGTTTTGTCTTTTTCATGCTTTTTCGTCATTTCTCCCCAAGAACATTGTAACATAAAAGCTGTCACTTTTGAATCGTATTTTCAAACTACAATGTTTAAATGAGATTTAGATTGGTCAGAATTAATTTGCCCATCCCTGTAGAATATTCCTGTTTATGAAAACAAGCACTAAATCAGTGAAATTTTAAACAGAAAAGTAAATTGCTTTTTTGCTTTTTTTCCCTCCCCAGTGATTTAGATCCCACTTGACATTGCACTGCCCAAATGCTGTTATGGTGTTGTGCAAATTTTTAACAAACTATCATAATGTTGTATTTATGAGCAAATAGACTGCTGATTTTTAGCAGCTGTTGATAAGAAACATTCTTTCAGTACCACAGGAAGACCTGCTGTAAAATCTCTAAAGAATGCACAGGAATAAAAAATCAGCACAGAGCACACAGTTGCCCTTTCTGTTCAGTACTCTGGCACATGCAAGACCTGACTAACTCCTGAATTGACTATAAATAATCTTTGATATGTAAATATCATTCTGCCCAGCTACAGGAACTAAACACATGCTATTGGTGTTTAATTTTGTTAAGCTGGTTTTGAAAGTAAAAAAAAAAAAGACGAAAAGAAATAGCCTGACCTTAGGAACCTCCAGGAAGTGTAGGAGAGGGAGAAGAGCAGAGTTGAAGTTTATGAAATTGTTCCATTAACATTTGCTGATTTTGTTTTCACTCTTAAACTCTGGGACATCTTCAGAAATGTAAACCTCATGGCCAAAGCAGAACTACTGATAAAATAATCGGTGCCTTTAGCATGATTTGTAGAATGTTCAGCTGACGTACACTCGGGAGCGACCCTGTTCTCTTGTCAATTGTTGGCATATTATTTGGTAAAACTAAAGATGGGCTTCTGATTACTGCTTAATGTTGCAATATATTGGGCCAAACATTTGCTACTGACAGTCAAATACTTTTCTGAGAGAGAGAAAGAGAGCAGGGGAGCTGGTGAGAGCTCAAGGGTGAGAGCTGTGCCCTTCGAGCGGGACTGTTGCTGCAGCTGTTGTGTACATTAATCCAGAGAGCAGCTCTCCCCGCACTAAATATAGCCACGGGGGTCATTTTACATGACAGGATAAATAAATAAATAAATAGAAAGCATTTAGCTGTGGGGATCACGTTAAATTAGGCTGGGTTTTGCTTAAGAAGGAATTCCAGATTCTGGCAATTCTGGTGAAGGCTGAACAGCAGAATGTGGGTATTTCAGAGCGGGGAGGCAGGAGAGGCGGCAGGAACTGCAAAGCCCCGCAAGGAACTTCTCAGGTCATCAGGATCTTGTTGACTCTTTGGAGGAGTCAGACTGGCTCCGAGGGATTTTGAGAACCCCACCAGCGCTATTCAAGTCCTGTACAATGCTGCAGAACGCTGTTTCCCTTTCCCTGCAATGCACACGCCTCAGCATAATTTAAGTCAGGCAGTTTAAACGTTATTTGTTCCCTGTCTATGCCTTACCAGCTATAATTAGCATTCAAATACACACGCTCGTCAAACTCCTTCACACTGCTGCAAAATCAAAGCGTAGCCTGATCTAAAGTTAAGGGATTACCTTTTTGAATTCCTTCAGGTGTTGCTGCCCAGCCCTGGCAGTGCTGAGAGTTATCCAGAAGGGCAAGATTAGAGCTAAGGCAGCGAGGGAATCCTTGGAGTCCTGGGCAGCAGAGGCAGCTAGGAGTCCATGGAGTGAAGGTAGTTATTGTGAGGATGGCCGTGAGGAGCTGGACAACCTGTCACCACCGGAGCAGCAGCATTTGTCAGTGTGCAGGTCCCAAGTTATTTTGAGCAGCGTGGCCCATGTGCCCGCGGGGCACTGCACCTCATTGGACAGGACAGGGACCCCGCGGCTCCGGCAGCACCGCCGGGCACCCGGCGCCTTCTCCCGCGCCCCGAATGCGCCCTAGGGATGCTTGGGGGGGCCTTGCTGCTCCATCCAACAGCCCCTGTGGCGGCATCGTGTCATTCTGTCAGTGCTTTTACACTTCAGCCTTTTCAAATCCCTAGTTATTGCTCTTTCTGTAAGTTGTGATCAGAACTCGAGGATTGCAGTCACCCATCGACCGGCAGCAACGTAAAGGTTTTGCAATTCCAAAGGCAAACTCAGCAAACATGTGGGGTTTAATATTCCTGGGTTCTTTGAAGTGTCCAGTTTAACAACCACAGTGAAACAGCGCAGAAATCCGTCAGGATGACCTGTAAGTACAGATCCTCAAAAAGCTAGAACTCCTAAACTGGTTATTGAATGCACCACAATAAGCTGTTGGGGGAAAAGTAATTAGAAGAGGCAATTGAAACGAAGCCAGAAATAAAACTGAGAAATAAACACAGGTGGAATAATTTCAACATATTTTAAGCAGAAAAACCCTGTTACTATGTAGAATGTCAGTGCTTAAAACCTGGACTAAAACTTACCACATCACTTGCTCAACACAGAGACCAGATTTGCTTTTCTACTCATCCTGTACACCAGCAACAGCAACAGAAAGTTGTCTGTAATTTTAAACAGCTCATCTTACCAAAAATGCTGCTTGATTGTTGATACATTATTTTATTTAAAATGCTTGTCAAAACTGCAATTTTAAAAGATTACTAAAAGATTACTATGCATTTATGATGAGGAATTTATATAAAGGCCTTTTCATATCTCATGATGTAATATCTGGCTTCTTGATGTTCTCTCAAAACATTACCAAGTGAGCACCTGTGCTAGAAAAGAGGTTCTCCTGTGGAATGTAGACTTTCAGAAGGTTAGTTTATGAGTCATAACAGTATGAAAAGTCAGAGATAACGGCAGTTCTTCCGTGACAAATTTCCTGATGCACTGGAGGTAGTTTTCTTTTGTTTCCATCCCTTTTTGTAAAGCTCTGTCGTGGTTTAACCCCAGCTGGCCACAAAGCCCCACACAGCTGCTTGTTCACAGGTGGGATGGGGGAGAGAAGCAGGAGGGTAAAAGGGAGAAAACCCATGGACTCAAATAAAGGTCGTTTATTAGGTAAAGTAAAGCTGTGCACACAGGCAAAGCAGGGAATCCATGGGCAGGAGCTGCTCAGCCATCCCAGCACAGCAGGGCTCCATCACACACAGTGCTCACTTGGGAAGGCAAACACCATCACTCTCAATGTCCCCCCTCCTTCCTTTGTCCCCCAGGTTTCTGTGCTGAGCATGACCCTGTGGGCTGGGCTGTCCCCTGGGTCAGGTGGGATCAGCTGTCCCAGCTGTGTCCCCTCCCAGCCCCTTGTGCCCCCCAGCCTCCTCTCTGGGAGGCAGGACAGGCCCTGGCTCAGGGTGGGCTCTGCTCAGCACTAACAAAACATCCCTGAGTTACCAACACTGTTCAACACAAATCCAAAGCACAGCCCCTCCCCAGGGACTGTGGGAAACAATTGACTCTTCCTCAGCCAAAAGCAGACAGATGCCAGGGCCAGGATGGCTTATGGGCATTAGTCTGGGCTGTGGCTCCTCTGGTGATGTGGAAAGCTGTAGAGTGGAGTCAGCCCTTCTTCTGGGGACAGGTGAGGCATTTTATGGTTGGGTGATGTCTAACATAACTTTATTCTGGGAATAGAGGTCTAATGCGTCCTTTATGGTGTCTGTAACCAGTGCTGACAGGAACTGCACGTTGATGTTGTACCACGGGTTCCTGTGCCTTGGACATTCCAGTGCATGTGTAGGACACAAAGTCTGAAGCCTGAAAATAAAGTCTGATGTGTCTGGTAAAATAATTGTAAACCCATGGGGGCTTCTGCTGACATGCAATTATTACTAACTGTGCATGGGGTCTCGCTGCTTGTGAGCTGCTGTTTGTGCATGATATGCAAAATTAAGCAATGCAAAGTGATTATTCAAGCTCATTGAGAAAAATGCAAAAATTTACTACTTTAAGAGAGAGATTTATATAAGATGCTGGAATTGCAAAATCACTGAATAACCTGAGAAACAAATAAGCTAAGGTTTATGTAGAAAGTATGGCACTGAGAAACCACAAAAGTTATGAGCCTTTACCATGGCAAACAAACTGAGCATTGTGACAGCAGGGGGTGCAAGGCCAACACTTCCAGACACCACAGGAAGTTGGGGCATACACAGTAAGTGTGCCGGGTCTTTCAGAGCTGGCTTTTTCATCGAGCACCACCAGAGAATTGCAGATTCACTAGTTTGTGAATAACAACATAAAGCTCATGTAAATACTGTTGCTCTTCTGTCTGCGTTTTTGGAAGGCAGTGAATTCAGGCTTTTGACTGCTGAGCACTTAAAAAAAGCATTTCAGAGTATCATTACCTCCAGCTTTATGTCCTTTTGTCTTTGCTGCCTGGCAGAAGAGTAAGGCATAGTGTCCTAGAATAAATGATGTAAGCACTACTTCTCTCCAGATCTTGTCTGTCAAAGCTCAAACTACCTTCACAATCAGGTATGAGTTTAAAATGGAATTTTGTCATGGCTGGTTGCCTGTTATTCCACAGTGGGATTATCAGGGGGTATTTGTAAACCTACGGCTTTATCAAAAATGGGAAATTCTTGATTTTCTAGATATTAGGATGAACCTAATACTATTCTATTAATGGCATGTGCTGAACCAATAAAGGAGAAATGAGACATGTCATTTCTTTGAAAGCTTCCTGAAGGCTCTTTCCATCAAGTTCTAGTGATTCTGCAGATCTCTCCAGAGACCTGTGCAGCACAGGGTTGCCACCCACTCATGGTTTTCAACCCACCAAGCACTGATTTTGCTCAAATCAAGGCTGCACTCATTTCTTTCTAATGTGGAGTGTGCAATAATGCATTAGACAAGTTTGTTCTAATGGGCTGAAGGTGTAACTGGGGAGAGAGGCTTAGCAGCCTGTGACCATTCTGGTGGTGGAAAATGAGCATCATCAAGTACCCACTTGGAGTTTTGTTGGACTCAGTTCTTCCAAGGGCAGTGAGCTGCTCCCTGCCTGTGCAGCTTGGGGCAACAGCAGTGACATCTTTCCTTGAAGCATCAGTGACTGGTTTCTGCTTGAATGGCAATGAAAGGCCCAGTGACCTAAACAGCAGTGCCAGCCCTCTCTCCCTTTTAGATTATAGGCTTTAATAACATATATTAAGCCATTACTCTTGTGGTAAGAAAAGAGTTAATAGCAAATTTCTGGGTGTTTCTGGTAAAGTTTTTCAGTAGTGTAACATAGTATGAGTTGGATATTTTCTGTTCATATCATTATGCAGTGCGTCTCTCATCCTGAGCCAGCCAGGCATGGTGGAATTCTGACTCAGATTCTAATGTAGAAGCAGAGACTTATCAGAAGGATGAAAGAAATGGTACCCTTTTTCTATAGGAAGTACAAATAATAATGTTACAACATTGCTTGAGTGCCTATTTTTTTCAGCTAGCCCAAACCAGGCTTTATCATTTGACAGGGCTGCACTCACGTGAGGATTTCCCAAGTATTACCAGAGAATATTTCAGTGTCATTAATTATTTAGGTACAATAGTGATTTATGGGTCCTGATGCTGTTTCCAATGAAATCAGTTTGTTCTGTCATGAGCATCAATAGGAGAGGAGTCAGACTTTTCCAATAAGTTAGTTATGACCACAGTAATGGAAGCAGCTTTACAGTCATCCACATAGAGCCACAATCTTTTGTACCCCTCTGTTTAACACTGAGATCAGCTCAGTTGGTTAAAACTTGGCTGTAATAATGCCAAGGTCATGGGTTCAATCCCCTGTGTGGGCCATTGACTGAAGAGTTGGACTTGATGATCCTTGTGGGTCCCTTCCAACTCAGAATAGTCTGTGATTCTGTTCCATTTATTTGCTTTTCAAAGTGAATCAATAGGTTAAAATATACCAGTAGTTTGATTTGCTGCAGTAGAAAAGGTGCAGCTGAAAAATGTTGTAAACATTTCTATAAATCACAGAGATAAACCCTAGAATACAAAATAATTGATGTTGTGGGTGGCAATACTAAAAGTGGGTTTGTAAAATCTCTTCTTTATAAAAAACCTGTTACTCCATTACAACTTTTATTCAATTATAAAGGTGACAGATTCTTTAAGACAGACTCCCTGCCTTAAAAGCACGGAGGACACTGTGTCCTTATTTTAAATTGTGATAATTTTTCTTGTGTAGTATTATCCATTGTAAATACAAAACTTTTATTCAACCTCCTATATCACATTGTTTTTAAAAATCATTAAAAAATAGAGGTAAAATGAATGAGGACTCCTATCTATAAGATTCAATGACTTAGAGACTATATCTGATAATCCACAGAAACACAAGATGTGAAATCAGTGGATTAAAATTAATAACCCAGGAGCTGGGTTTGATTACTGGGCAAAATATGAAGGGTATGTGCTGTTCCATTTATGACTTTCTTTGGGCAAGTGAAGCAGGAGGAAACTTGGTTTGCCTCTGATGCCAAACCCCCAGATTAATTGAAAGGTGTGAGTTTTACAGTCAGGGTTAGTGCTCCAGCATCGTCAGAGACCACAGGATCCACCTGGACACTGTAGGATTCACTGCCCCGACTGCAAGGCATGAATAGCCCAAAACAGACTGTAAAAGGGGATCCCATAATGCCAGTTCTACTGTCTGCAGTTACTCTGGAACACTCTGTGACATGTGGAATTTGCATTCCTGCTATGACCCCTCTCCTTCCCTGTCTTCTTTTACTTCCTCACTTTATTTCTCATCTTCTGAGTCTTCCTGTCTCTTGTGTTGAATCAGACCCTGGTGCAGCAGGCAAGGCTGACTGTGCTGTGTTGTTTCAGGTCTCCAGGTGAGGCAGCCCCAGCTGGCCCTGCCTCCGCCTGGTGCTGGGACAGGTGTGCAGCCTCCTGCTGTCCCTGACACACCCAGGGACTCCTTCTCCTGGATTACAGGCCAGAGAGGGCACTATGCCCAACACTGGGTTTCTCTTTTTGCTGTTCTTTTATGCCTTTTGCCCTCCTCTTTCTTGTGGTTTGTCTAAATTGTTACTCAGACAAAACAGGATTAGACCCAAGAAGATTCAGATCCATCAGTTTCCCTTGGCTTTCCCTTTCTTCAGAACATACATCTCCCAAACACCTAATCAGGAGAGTCACAGCACGATTGTACCAACTGAACACATTGCCAGGAGGACTGGCACAAAGAGTGGAGCAGCTGCTTGCCTAAACTTACAGGAAAAGGAAATACAGGAATGTTACTAAACTGAAAGCCATATTATATCCTTTATTGTTTATTTGGGTTTTTTCCCCTTTTCCTTGTATAAGAGTTTAATTTTTTTTCTCCTGTTAGCTGTTTCTGTGTTGATCTGACACCTACACTTGTCTGCCTTTGTTAACTGTTTGTTGTTGTCCAGAGACAGGGCCATGAATTCTTTTGACCTGGGGTTGAGATAAACACAACAACACGTTATGGATTGTATTTTTAAAAGTACATTAAGGGTGAGTCTGGGGAGGCATATTTTGTAACCACAGTCTCTACTGCCAATGACACATTCGTCAAACAGAGTTTTACAGTTCACTCCTTATTCTTATCACTTTAAATGGCATTTTACCTCTGGAACAGAGAGCAGAATTTCACCCAGGCTACTAGCAAAGAAATTACAAAACCCTTAAAGAACAGAGAGATTTCACTGAGAGTCCATTTGCACATGCTTTTAACATAGAAGAACAAAATAAATGTGGCTATTATTTGTGGAAACCCCATTAATGTGAACTGCATGGTAATGAGGAAAATATACTCAAAGGTTCTTGAGTTCTGTCTGAGCTAAGGACACATGTACTGTATGTATAAAATACAGGTATCTTCAATGTCTTTGTTTTAATCAGGCATAGTGGCTTCCCAGTGTGTTTCTTTGGCTTATATTAGAGGCCCTTAGGCAAATGAACCACAGCAAATGACCCATACAGGGCCAGGCAGGTGGCAGGAGCCTTAGGCAGCTCAGCCCAATGGCAGGTGTAGATCAGGACCCTTTGGATTTCAGAGAACCCCAAACTAGAATGAATGGCTGGGGGTTTGAGCATCAGAGGCTTTTCAACCTGTTCTAGACAATCAGAACTGAAAAAAATAACAGCTCAAGTCAGATGTTTAATACGACAAAACATTCAATAACTTTGTTGCCAAAATTATACTTCATGAGATACACTCCTAATTAGAATGTCATAAAGTGTTGGTAGAACAGAATAAGGAGAGGACGTCCATGGATAGTGTACATTTTAAAAACAATTTCTTGAGACCTCTTGCTTTCCAGGCATGCTCAGATGACAGTGCCAGTGTTTATCAGTACAGGCTCATCTCTGAGCCTGAGGTCATCAGATCACCTCAGCCAGGCTGACCCGGGGTTAACAGTTTGCAGGACAGCAACATGATTGTTCAGTGAGGTACCCAGAAGAACTGGCTGAAGATGAGAGCTGCCTAGAAAGGCATGGCTTAGGTAGCAGGAGAGTAGAGCGCAATACGTTTGCTAAAATATGACAGAAGCAAACCCCATGGGAAGAAGAGATTCGGCCAAACAGGACGAACTGAGACACGGGCAGCCGGAGGGGAAGGCAGATCACACCCAGCCCGGCAGGGAACCCACCGTCTGACACACGGGGGCAGCCTTGGTGCCAACAGAGAGGGTGCAGGAACGGTCCGTGGCGCTCGGGGAACCCTCTCGCCAGGTTGCACCTCGCAGAGAGCGCACTGCCTGCTCCGCGCACAGCTGGCAAGGGATGGCTGCTCCGTGCACAGCTGGCAGGGAGCGCTGACTGTGACTGTTCCGTGCACAGCTAGCAGGGACCACGCACAGCTGGCAGGGACCACGCACAGCTGGCAGGCAGTGCTGACTGTGGCTGCTCCGCGCACAGCTGGCAGGGAGCGCTGCCTCACGCCCTGCACACACAGGGCAAACCCCTCCCGCAGGAGTTACGTTTTGTAATAGGTAGGATATCATCTCCAAACTCCGGCTCCCGTGAGGTGACTGGACTGGGACACAGTTACTGTTTTCCCAGCACTCCGGTGTGTCACCTTACTCTGCACGCCTGGGATCAGTTTACCAGCCCCTCCTGGTGGTTCTGGCACTCTCTGCCTTACGCTGCCTCATCTGTCTGGAACGCCTTCTCTCGGGCCACTGAGTCACCTTCCCACTTTAAATGTTGCGTCTTCATTGTCCTACTAAACCGACTTGTATTATAACGTCATTTACCAAAATGTATATGAGGACGTACTGCCAAACTATCTATGGATACTGATGAAGCTTTGAAACACCAGGAGTTTTTTTTAGGATACAGGTTTACTGACAGAACTAATTTTAAAATAAGGGACTTCTATGTCAAAGCACAAACTTTCAGAAGGGACAGAGATGAGAATTAAAGTAAATCGTTAGTACCAACTTATTAAACACCATCAGAATCACTGTGTTTAACTGAAGAACAAGGGACACACAGGTAATGTAAGCTCATTTTTGTAAGGATCGTGACCCAGACCACCTCAGAGCAACAACAGCAGGAGGTACTGGCCATTCTGACTGGTCATGCAGGTTGTCAGCTATGCCAAAGGTGACTTTTTCACAAGTAAGACCTCTAATTTATTTCAAATAAATCGCCTCATAATCAAAAATATTGAGGAATACTTTACCAGGTCACATTTAAGTGAGTGGTTCTGCTTATTCAGTTGTCAGCCTGCAAAACCATCTAATTTCCTAACAATCTAAACATCAATTTACCCAGTGGAAAGAGGCAAAAGAACTATCACAGAATTTAAAGTACATTGTGATCTGATAAACCACACATATTACAAGCCAAGTTTAGATCAACTGGTGTATCAGTGACATACAGTAATGCCATGTGCCATCCCACAAATTATAAAAGGAATTTTCTTTCTGCTTAGGGTGCCTTTGAAAATCCTTTTATAAATGTCTCACTTCTTTTTTTGCTTTAGAAAAGAAAGAACATTGGAAAACTTTAAGCTGTGATACCTGGAAAATGCAAATATTATGGTAAGTGTATTCCATTTAATCTGATTAGTAAAGGCCTTTTGTAGCACAACAAACCCTTTTTGGCATGTTTGATTGGTGGGGTGGGGCTGTGGAAATTCAGTATTTGAACTAAATTTTAGACATCATGCTCTTAAAGTATCTGCTTATATTGGCCATTGACTTCCACTGAGAAACAACTCCCTTGTCTGAGGGTTTGACCTGGAGGAAAGGCAGGCTGGGAAAACAACAGCTTTGGGTTGTTGTCCAGGGAAGGCCAAGAGAAAGAACTCAGTGGGAAGAACTTCCAGAGTTTTCCCAGCTGTAGTCAAGATAATAAAGTTTAAAATCCAAGAACCAGTGGATGATTTGATTCCCAAGAATGAGCCCTCTAAGAACAGTCTCTCTGTGCACTCCCATGGGCTCCTTTCAATTGTACTATTGGAATTATTAAGGAGGGGTAACAGTGCTCCAAAAAGGATTGTTTTCTGCTTTTGAAAACCTTAGGAAAGAAACCCTTTATGTACTGTCCACTTCCTAATCCTGAAATACTTGGTCTTTGTTTATTTGCTAAGTTTTGAGCTTTTAAATCTCACTTCAGAATACGTGTATTTAAATTATATTTTAAAAAAAATTAATTCTACTTGTCAAATGGTATTTCTTTTAACTTGTCGAGGTTTTGTTAGAAAACATCAGGAAAATCAATATAATAGCAGTACCTATTTTGTTGTTACTTGGGCAAATAGTGAGTTCTGTATCCAGTCAAAATTAGCTGTAAAACTAACAGTGTGGGAAGTTCTAATTAGAAGATTTTAAAATTGTATGTATTGTTCTTAACTATTCCAAACTAAAACTTGGCCAGAAGATAACAGTACCCATAAACCTGACTTGAAAATGTGCAGACACTGTAACCCCAAACCCTGGATTCTTAAGGGGTCACTGCAGATACAACTCACTGGAAATCACAGCTCTTTGTACTGGCTGTAAATGGAACATCTCTGGGTTCTTGCCTGTTGTGATTCTGCAGGGAAGTCAGTAGGGATTATTATAGTTACCAACAGACTATTTTAATGCTTATTATAAACAGAGAAGACAACACAAACAGGTTTGTAATGGTGATGAGCTATTCAGAGGCTCAAACTTGAGCAAGAGGTCAGGAAAAATTACAACAATCACATGTCATTTGCCTCTCAGAAAAGTAATTTTTAAACCTAATACTGTTTATTACAAATCAACCACTTCTTCGTAAGACAAATAAGCATTCCTTTCCTTCATTTTATTAAACATTAACAAGAACTTGAATTTATACTCAAAGGAATTTCATTTGTAATACTGATATTGTCTGTTAAAGAGCCAGTTTGCCTGTAACATGTAACGGGGTTTGTATTGAATTGTTTGTATTTGCTAAAATTTTATTGCATTTGGGAAAAGTATTTTTGTACAAGTCTAGTGGCTAAGAAACACTTGTGTAAGTGTTTTCTGAGTGCTTCAAGCTGAGTTCCCTGCTGGTGGTCTGTGTGGTTTGGGTGTCTCCAGTGGGTCACGGGGTGAACAGAACCTGCTGTCCCAGCTGGATACTCTGGAAATGCTGTGTCTTTTCATGACAGCCTCAGGAACAGTCTGCCTTAAATCTCCAGGGACCCAAGGCCTAAAACCACTCTGAACTTTATGTCTGTGTGTGTTTAGGAGTAATTTTGCTGTTCTAGAACCTTGCCCAGACGCTGCAAATAGCCCTGTATTTTTCTTTTATGAAAGTAAATATCTGTGTGTAAAGTGGGGAGTCTCCAGGAATCCTCCACAGATCCTCTCTGCCTGGGTTCAGGGATCATATTTAGTGGTGTCCCAGTGACTTGCTGACATGAATGACAGGAAAGCCTTCACCAGGCAGACACAGGTGATGGATGAATCACTGCTACCTCCTCCTCCATCCGAGTTAAAACCACAGCCACATGCAGAGGAGTTTGGCACAGGTGGCTGCTCCACTGGTGCTGCTTCCAAGTGACAGAGAAGCTTTGGCTTCCCCTCTCAAGCCTCAAGTTTGAAATGGGAGCAGTTTGTAGTATGTTGGTGGACCAAGCAAACAAAGAAACGTTATCCCAAACACATTGACTCAAAGTCTTCAGCAGAGAAATAGACCATCTAAATCACTCCTATTAGAAAATCAGCAACAGAATTGTCAGCATTTTGCACCACTCCAGTGTCAGTAAACAGAAGCAAAAGGTTACAGATTCGTGGCAATTTGTCCTAAATGGCAGATCAGTAAATACCGGCTTGGGAGATCTCTGGGAACACAAGGAATCAGTAGGTGTCTCTGCACAGGAATTGTGTGTGAGTAGCAGCAGTGGTTCCATTTTTCACAGTTATGAGGATTTGATTGTTCAGCTCAAACAGCTCACTTACCTTCTGCCTCCAAAACGAAATATTTTGTTAAAAAAAAATTTATTCTTATGCCAAGGTTGAGACTTTTATCATAGGAAATTAAGAGTTACAGTACTCCAAGGACTCCAAGCTCTGACTGCTCACATATAATTTCATAACAACCTCTGCAAGGGAAATGTCATTTTCCATCTGTCCAAGAGCCTTTGACCACTGTGAATATTTAATCCACTTTTTGAACAGAGGTGCCTGTGCTGTAGTTGATACAAATGACTCACTACCACTTTGATACCACATTCCAGTCCATGCTCTATCAAGTATCTATTGGTGGCTAACTGCACCAAAATAGATGTTACAGTATCATACCCCTCTGGCTTTCAGTAATACATGTGAAATCATCAGTCTTACGCTGAAATGAATCACAAAAGCTGCACAGTCCTGTCCAATCATCTTTAGGGAACAAAAATATCTGTGTTGCAAACCAGTCCCACACTTCTGAGCAATAACTAATAGCAGAAACAGCTGTATGTAGTTTGAATGTACCAGTCACAGATTATGCCTCAGTGTTATTTTCTTCCCAGAGTCCCACCACAGGAATAGAGAAAACAGCCTGTACTCACGATTGTTCAGGCACAGGGCCACAGGCTGTCACCCCCAGCTGGTGGCAGGTCCTCTGCCTCCTGGAGACCGTGTCCCCTTCCCTCCAGCAATCAGGACATCCCCTTCATGGCACGCCTGCTGTGCCCTCTGATATTCAAATATTTCCTTAGAGTTTCTCTTTTCTCCTCATCTGCAAGTGTTACTCAGGTCTGGGATCTTTTCTGTCCCTGTTTCTGTCCCCATACCCAAACACGTTCATGGCTATCTTCCTGCTGCCTGGAAGTTTTTACTCTCAAATCTTACTCCTTGTACAGCTAAGGACTTCATCAACCAATAAATTGGGTAGAGATAGAACTGAGTATCAGGATAAAAATCAGCCTGACTCAACAGAAGGGGGCTTTATTGTGGTGTTTCTGACTTCCATACCAGCACATTTTCTTTCTTCCACTCCCAGTGCTATTCCAGTAACAACAAACTCAGTTCTGTGAATTAAATGCCAGCTCCTGCCACACCTCTAAGAAAAGAGACCATCTATGTAATTTTCACCGTTAGTTTTCCCTTCTGCTCAATCCCAAGCCCCGGAAAGAAACAGGTCCCTCCTCCCTACCTCTGTTTACATGAGCACCTTTTTTCCTTCCTTCCCAATCAGCTCAGCCTGGGTTTGGGTTAAGAAATCACACTCAACAACCCGACATGGAAATTCGCAAAGAAGCCGAGAGTGCTCACCATGAAGTGCTGTGACCAGGCTGTGTGGGAGCCTCAGTTCTGGTCCTCCCCTGTGCCTCTTTGTTCTCCTCAGGGCAGGCTGCTACCTTTCTGCCTGCTCTTTACCAAATAGTAAGAAGGCTAATTTTAGGGTGCTTCATCATGCTGCCCTGCAAAGACACAGTGTCATGTCAGAATCAGCAGCATGTGGCACCACTTGGAGCTGCTATTTCATAAGCTGAGGTTCAGGGTGTTCCCAAATGGCTTTCTGCGAGGCAGAACTGCCTCAGTTATTGATACTGTATTCCTGTAGGATGGCATATTAAAAAACAAAGCTCAGTTTTGGCCTGACCAAAAGCCCAGCCTAATGACGTGGGAACTGGTGTCTCAGCAAAGATCTCCAGTTTTAACCCAAACCCCCAAAAGATTACACAGGAATTTCCTGGTGTTCAGTTACCACCTGCCCTGTTGGTCTATTTACAACAGAAAAATTAATGTAATAGTGTGAAATGTCAGTTCAATAGGAAGAAAATATGCCCCATGTGGGAAGGGGCTGCACTCCCAACCCTCTGTGTAGGATGCTCCAAAATGTTCGGCATCTTCAGTCCCAACCTGCAGGTGCCTGGGCACTTGTGTGGCCTCTGCCACCCTGCCAGGGCATGGGGGGGTCACCCAGTGCCAGCTGCAATCTGTGTGGGCTTGGGGACATTGGAGCTTCATACCCAACACAAAGGGCAGCTCGTTTCCTTCATTACAGACTTTGTGTCCAGGATTCTTCCCTGTGTTTTCATTTTCTTTGCGTTTGTCACCCCATGAACATCATTCCTTCGGCTATTTCAGCTATATTTTGTGGCCTGAGAGGATGAGGGGACTGGAGTGTTGCAGGTTTTTGATTTTGCTTATCTTAATTTGAAGCTATGACTCCTCTTACCCTTAACTAGCTCCTTTTACTACAGGCCTGGAGTTGGCCACAGAACTTGCAGTGTTGTCAATTTAATATTTATATAGTGACTTCCCTTCACAAACAGGGCAAGAACTGTCCAGGTTGTTTCACCATATTGCCATCAGTTAATAAATAATTGGCCTTTGGTAAGCACATTTGCATTTGAGCTAACCAGAATTGTTTGTGAGCAGAGTGGGCAGAGAACTAAAACACACTCAGCCATAAAGTGGCAGGGACTATAAAACATTCTCTGTGTATGTGTGAGTTATGTCCGTCTGTCTGCAGAGGGACCTTAGTTACCAACATCCAAATATTGATACTGTGAAGAATATAAGGATGAAATGTAAAACTGGAAACAGCATGAAAGGGTCTGACTGTCCCTTCTTTGTAAGGCTATTTGCATTCCAAAGCCTTTTCTTTGTTTTAATCAAGAATATTCTACACAAAGTCCTCACACAAAGGTTGGTAATTTCTCACAGCAAAATGCTGACATCTCTGTTTTAATGTTATCAGCTGTTCTGGGCACCCATTTCTATTTTCTGTAGTCTGTGACACATCAAAGTATAAAGCAAAGGGGGTTGAAATGTAGAATTAAGCTTATGAAGTATATTCTGATTGTTGCCAGGAGAAAATGGAGGCTGAGAGCAGAGTGCATCCCTGTTATTTGCTATACAGAGAGTTTTGTGCCATAACTTACAAAAACATAGACATTATCTGAAAGATATTTTACAGTAATTAAGCATAAAGTATATATTAGTTAACCCTATCTATGATTTTTCCCCAGATTTGTATTATCTCAGTGGGGGATTAACTGGGGTACAATTTAAAACCCCAATTGTGCTGACAGCTCCCACCAGGCAGTAGCCAAGCATTGCTATTTTAATTATGGCAGGGCAACTAAAATAGTTTCCTGCTTGTTACGACCATCAATGAGAAGACTGTGCAATGGTAATAGGAAACCCTCTGTGCTAAGGCACTTAGAAGGAAATAAATCCCATCCCTGATGTTCGCCAGACTTACACTGCATTTTGCATCTCTGAGCTCTTTTGCAAATACTAGAACTGACATCAGAAATTTTGAGGTCCAACCAAGCCACAGTTCCTGTGACCCCTGCAGGCACAGAACCCCATTTTGGCAGGGTTAGTGCCAGGGGATGCAGGGGGGGGGTGTGCCCAGTGGCAGGAGGGAGCCCAGGCAGTACCAGGGCATCAGAGCACCTACTCTCTTCCCCCCATTGCCTGTGTGTCTGTAGCCCCAGGAAGGGGCTCTCTCAAGGCAGGAAGGCAGGTAGGATGTGGCTTCTCTGGCACAGAGAAGAAAATTGCTAAGATAGGTGGTAAGTGGAATAAAAACATGGCTTATACTTGTAGTAAGTGAAATAAAAATATGGCTTATACTTGTGGTAAGTGGGATAAAAATATGGCTTATACTAGTGGAAAAAAATACAGTTTATACTTCATTTAAAGACATGTTTGAATTATTTAATTTCCAGTAATCTCTTTGGGGGATTAAAATAATTCTTTTAAATAAAACAGCTGCATGTCTTCCAGAAGGAAGCTGAGATTTGTGCAACATGCCATGCTGTTTCATGGTTTATGTCAACTGCATTTATGGTTTCATGTTGTTTCATGGTTTATGTTTCATGGTTTATATCAACTGCATTGAGCCAGTTGTACCAAGTGACTTTTCTGTGTAAAGATTGTGCTGCGCATATAATGTTCTCTTCAAGTGCATGGGCATATCCCCACACGCTGGTCAGAGGACACATTGCACAATGAACGACAATATTTGAAATCCACAGCGCAGTTTCTCACAGTTACTGTTCCGGTGGGCTCACAAATAAAGGGAGGAGGAAGTTTGGAAGGTAACAAAAAATGTGTTTTCTTCCCTTTGCTGTGTCACAGGCCTTGCTAACCTTCTGTTCTTGAATGTAGAATTGCAAAAGTTGAATCACTGGCATCTCTCCTTTCAATAACAGAGCCAGGTATTTGCTGCCCTGAAAAGTGCTGCATCATTACCCTGTGTCAGCTGTGCAGTCATCCTGTTCTCTCTAGGGATGAATTTAGTATTTCTGGTTTGGGGCTTTGCTGATAAATCTACAACCACAAATCCCAAGAAGTGCTGTAAAATCTCACCGATTTACATACACAAAGGAACGTTTAACGGCTGGACCAAGACATTGCATTTGTTGGTATTTTGTTAAATGCTTTCCATGACAGGGCAAAAGGACACCAAGCACATGACCTTCCTCACCCCCAGTTTGCAAAACCACTTGCTGTGGAGGATGCCTGGTCCTGGCCCTTTTTCACTTCCTGACCTACATACAGGTGGGCCCAGAACTACTATAAAAAGGCTGCTAAATAAGGAAGCCTCATTTGGATTCCCAACGCTGTCCAGTTCCATAAATTGCAATGGATTTTCCTCCCAGTATTGAGCAAAATACTAGTGGAAAAAAAGTGTAAACTTCCCTTCAATGAAGAGAAAGTTTTACCACGCCCACCTTGGGTATGCTCAGACAAACTGGTACCCAGAATAAAATGTTTATTTCTGCAGGAGGGACAGAGCAGACCTGCTCCCAGGACAGGGGATGCCCTTGGACTGCAGGGAGAGCTGACTGTGGGACGGGAACACTTTGCTCCTGCAGTTCCTGGTGGGTACAGCTCCCTCCCACTCACTGATTCCACTCTTCGTGTCCCAGAGATGGATTGGAGCATCCTGCAGGTCCCTGCGGATCAGGAGGAGCACCTGCCAGGCACGAGACAAGCCATGCCAAGACCTCTTCACAGGGAGTGCTTTGCCCAGAACACTGTTCCTGCAATTCTTGGCGGGTCTAGTTCCCTCCCACTCACTCATAATCACAGAATTACAGACTATTTTAAGTTGGAAGGGACCCACAAGGATCATCGAGTCCAACTCTTCAGTCAATGGCCCACACAGGGGATTNGCAGAGCGGGCGGCCGGGCCCTGTCAGCGCCGCGGGGCCGCTCACGCCGCTCTCTCACACCCCGCACCGCCACCGCAACCACCGGTGAGTCCTCCGGGTCTGGGTGGGAGTGGGACTAGGCTGGGTGGAGCCGCCGCTGCTGAACAACCGTGGGGTGACGTAGGGTGATCCGGCCGCCACCACCACGGCCGTGCCGCCGCCCCTGTGGGCCCTCCCTGCGCACCCCAGCGNCGTTCAAGCTTTTTAATCCTCGCTCTACAAACAGCGATGTAACACAGCGATGATTCTTTGGAGCCGCTGCCTTCGTGTTCATGAACCAGATGTGTTTGCCGGTGCTGTCTGTAGCCACGTGCACGCGCCGCTCGGCGGCCGGGGCGGGNACCCCGGGGGAGCAGAACACCCGGGAGTCGAGCCCCGGGAGCAGGGCCCGGAGAGCAGAATTCTGGGGAGCCGAACCCCCTTAGCCGAGCCCCGGGAGCCGAGCTGGGGGAGCAGAACCCCGGGGAGCAGGGCCTGGAGAGCAGAACTCCCCTTAGCCGAACTCCCCTTAGCCGAACCCCGGGGAGCCGAACCTCATTAGCCGAGTCCCGGGAGCCGAACTGGGGGATCAGAACCCCTGGGAGCCGATCCCCCCTTAGCCGAGACCGGAGAGCAGAACGCCGGGGAGCCGAACCCCCTTAGCCGAGTCCCGGGAGCCGAACTGGGGGATCAGAACTCCGGCGAGCCGATCCCCCCTTAGCCGAACCCGGGGAGCAGAACCCCCGGGAGCAGGGCCCGGGGAGCCGAACCCCCTTAGCGGAGCCCCGGGGAGCCGAACCCCCTTAGCCGAGCCTCGGGAACCGAGCTGGG
>VWZD01012511.1:89605-143831 GCA_013396695.1 Sakesphorus luctuosus
CCGAGCCCCGGGAACCGAGCTGGGGGAGCAGAACCTCGGGAGCCGAGCCTGGGGAGCAGAATCCCGGTGGATCAGAACCCCGCTGGGAGAGGCCCGGGAGCCGAACCCGGTGGATCAGAGCCCCGGGAGCAGAACCCCCCTTAGCGGAACCCGACTTAGCTGAGCCCCGCGGAGGGCGGGCGGCCCGCGCTGCCGGGACCGGCCCCGGCCCCAGCTCGCTCGGGCCCCGCTCGCACGGCCCAGCCCGAACCGGCCCAGCCCGAACTGGCCCCGCTCGCACGGCCCAGCCCGAACCGGCCCAGCCCGAACTGGCCCCGCTCGCACGACACAGCCCGAACCGGGCACAGCTCTCGGGCCCCGCTCGCACGGCACAGCCCGAACTGGCACGGCCCGAACCGGCCCCACTCGCACGGCGCGGCCCGAACCATCCAGGCGCTGCTCGCGGCTCTCCCGAGCGGGGCCCATGACGTCGGGCAGGGGCCAGAGCAAAGTACGGAACTGCCGCCGCCGACTCGGCCGAGATAAAACACAGCACAACACAACACAACACAGCCCCGCCTTCCACGGGGACACACGAGTGTTTCAGTACAAAGGAGAAGGTTTGGTGCTTTCCCTGCTGGAGATGGAGGTAAAGCTTAAGCACAGAAGTCGACTATAATCACACGTGTTTTCTAACTTGTGGTGTTGCAGGTTGGAGCTTCCATTGCAGCGGCTGACACAGATGTGTGACGTGCTGTTGCATAGCTATGACTTAGCCGAAGAGTCTCCTCTTGGTGTCCCCTTCTGAACGTGGTAGGATTTAGCTAGGGAAATACTTGATCATGCCTCACCGCCTGAGATAGGTAAACACAATGCAATGTGTTTTTAAAGTGTTTGGCTGTTTTGGTTTGGTTGGTTTAGGGGATATTTTGTGGTTTTGTTTTTAATGAGGTCACAAAAATAAGCATCTTGTTTACTGCATTTTGACTTTTGCAGGGGAAAATAGTTTATCCAGTTGTGCTGGCAAGAATCATAGAATCAGAGAATCATAGAATCAGTTGGGTTGGAAGAGACCTCTGAGATCATCAAGTCCAACCCTTGGGCCAACTCCAGTCCCTTTACCACATCATGGCACTCAGTGCCACGGCCAAGCTCACCTTAAAAACCTCCAGGGATGGGGAATCCACCCCCTCTCTGGGCAGCCCATTCCAATGCCTGAGCACTCTCTCTGCAAAGAATTTCTTTCTGCTCTCCAACTTCAATTTCCCCTGGCAGAGCTTGAGCCCCCCGTGCCCCCTTGTCCTATTTGGTGTCTGTAATGCTTAGATGCTGATGGGTGTCTTGAGCAGTTTTGTATTTAGGTGGTTCATGTGTGCTATGACCCTGCAGAATGTCTTCCAAGCAGTGGTCACATGTGAAAATTTATAGTTACTTCACATTGGATTGCATTGATTTTTAAATTGCTATAAAAAATCTGGGGAAACTTACTGCTGTGGAAGTATAGTGTAAGTAGTAGTGAAAACATTGTCATAAATGCTTCCTCAAGTCCAATGCTGACAATGAAAGTGTAGCTTTGTATCCTTTCCAAATAGATACAGTGCCAGCACAAGAACTGGTAATTGCCTTTGGGGGTTAGGGATGGGTGTTTGCCTGGGGGAGTTGGTGTGTGTGGCCTCTGTTACTGCAGAGTGACTGAAGCTGTGCCTGGTGTTGGTAGCACTGAGAGACTGGGGACTTGAGTTTCAGCTGTTTATTTTCCTTTAAATCGTAAGTTCAGTTGACTCATAGTTGTTTAAACGTAATGATTGACACAGCATATTGTACTTTGTATTGCATAACTGGATTGATCAGAGCTGACCAATTTTTTCCAAGCTGTGAGTCAAGTGTTGTTTTTGGAGATGATCTTGAGGCCATACTCAGTGCTTTGTGGAGTCAGTGAGGAAAGAAAGTAACCTGCACTGTCTCCTTGGAAGATGTTTGAGGTCATTCCACTGGTTGGAGTTGGTTGTGACTGCTGTTTGCATCCATCTGATTAAAGAAGTTTTACAAGGAATTATAGTTTAAGTTTTTGAAACAGAATTTTGTAAAACCAAGGACCTGCACGTTTTAAAAGCTGTATCTGAAATGGGAAGGAAAGCATTTTACTGCAGAGTTAATGTAAATCCTGCCCAAGAAAGTTAACCACACTCTTAAAAATCTTAAAAATTGCTCAAGGTTTTAATGTATTGGTGTGTAGAAAGTGAGCTTGTGGATTACATGCTGTGTGGAAAATAAAGGGAATGTTGGGGACAATACTGAAAAATGTGCATTTTCCTTTTTCTTTTTTAACAGCTACGCAGAAGGGACTTTCTAGAAACGTGAAGCTGGAAGTTCTCTGACCAAGAGAAGCATAAACATGTTGTGCTGGGGAAATGCATCTTTTGGACAGCTTGGATTGGGTGGAATTGATGAAGAGATTGTTTTAGAACCCAGGAAAAGTGACTTTTTCTTAAACAAAAGAGTCAGAGATGTAGGATGTGGACTGAGACATACTGTTTTTGTCCTGGTTGATGGGACTGTTTATACTTGTGGATGCAATGACTTAGGACAACTAGGGCATGAAAAAGCCAGGAAAAGACCAGGTAAGTTTGCAAGTGATGAATTGTGGAGGTGACCTTTGGTTGTGCATGTGGGTTTTGTTTTATTGTGCTACATCAGAGCCAGGATTGCCAGTGTCTGTGCATGTGCTGAGTTCATGCACAGTAGTTCTTCCAATAATGGACATATTTTTAACTGGAAAAGCATTCCTTTGCTTGGATTGCTTCTTCTGACAATTGAGTCATAGGATGGATTGGGTTGGAAAAGACCTCCGAGATCAAGTCCAACCCTTGGAAACAGCCAGCTGTGAAACATGGCAGTCCTTCCTATTTCTGCCTGCTGTGCAGCTGGACAGTGCCACTGGTTTTGTTGCTGTCATGGAATCCTTTATTTAAGGCTGTGGGGGGCTCAGAGGCTGTTCTGAATCTCCAGGGGGGGTCACCTGCTGCACTACCTGGATAACACTGTGCTGTATGTTTGGAGTTGGCTACTGGAACGTGTGGAAATGAGTATTTGGCATATCGTGGTTGAGAAACACGCTGTGTGTTTTTACTTGTCTTATCCATGATGTAGAGCAGGTCTGATTAAAACAATGTTCTCTTTTCTGAGAACTAAAAATAACTTTTGATACAAGACATATCAGCATATGCAGCACTACAGGGAGGGGATTTGGAAAAGCCTAAAGGATGCCATGTAAAACTTCTCTGGGCATTTTTCTCTTCCTGCCTGTGTGCTGTGTGTGTTTGTGCTCCCTGCCAGTGCAGTTCTAGAGCAGAAGTGGGTAAACATCTTGCAGGGACTGCAGAGGAGTGTGCACATGGGCTCCTTCAGAGCCTGCATGTGAGTCAGAGCTGGTGCTGCTCACACTACTCACAGCAGAACAGAACACACTGGCAAGGCTCCCTGAGAGCTTATTCTAGTCACTCCCATAGCAATTCTACAGCTTGCTTGGCTCCATAACTGCCACAAATTTTCAAATGGGAATGAGGTGTCATGTGGAGTTTCAGTGGTTCACCTTTACTCAGAGTTTTGGGTTTGGTGCCAATTAAATATTCTTGGGGGGGTTTTATGTCGTTGAGATGCAATTTTTTAAACTAATTTGGACTTCTGTTGGGAGACAGCATGTGAGTATTAAAACTGATAGACTTAAATCCTGAGCAAACATCTGGTTCATGAACATGAAGAGAAACTCAGCTTGTCACTTACTCCAACTACTTGTTGCCCACTTTGAAAATTATGCTGAATTGTCTTTTAGATTTAAAAGTTGCAGCAAAAACATCTGACTTTTAATTTGTATGACCTTTTGCACGTAATGGGCCTCCTGTAAATATTATTTTTTTAAGCTTGCTTGGACACCCCAGTCATGAAGATTGTAACCTCCCCCTCCCCAGTTTTCCTTTCCCCTGCAGGTTGCTGGTCATGCTGCTGGGTGTTGTAATAGGCACTCAGGGCATTAGTGTGAGGAGGGCTGGTGTCTTTACAGATGGGTGGATGCTCTCCTTTGAATGTACTTCTGCTAACTGGAGATAATGTTCTTGCTGACTCTGTGCCACCTCCATGTCACCACTGGCATCATTTAGCTGTGCCTTCCCTCTCTCCTCCCTGCAGATTATTAAAAATTCCAGCCTTAGTGGCAGGCCCTGAAGATATTTCTCCATTACACTGTTGTTGAAATGAAAATGTTAAGCTTCTGACCATACATCATAAGCCTCCCCCAAAAAACCCTTTCTAAATGTATTTAAAGGTTTTGATGCAGGCTGCTGGAAAAAAACCCCACAGATACTGTAGTGTGTGCCTTTCAGAGGGGTGCTCTGTATGTCTAGAAAAATGACTCTTTAGGATCTGTTTCTACAGTATTTTGCTTTAGAAAGAGGACATTGTGTAGCTCACTGCAAAATCAGTAGCTTTGGTCTGTGATTTGCCCTGCCTTGTTTTGCAGGCATTTTTCTTAATAGTGAATAGGTGAATCTAATTTGCTGTGGTGGAAGGTTTGCCTCTTACACAAGGTCTCCACGTAGGGTCATTTGCCAGCAACCTGTTTGACCTTAATGTTACTGAGTGTCTGCACTCAGGTTCAGAGGCAGGATTAGAAGGACCTGTTGTGATCCAGCTGCAGGTTTTGTGCTCTGCCATGTATTGTTCCACACACAGTTGTGATTTGGTTGCTTTGGGGTGCCAAATTGGACTTATTTCTCCTAGAACAGCCTGCTCATAACTTTAAATAAAGGTGTTTCAGCAGAGTCCTGGCCTTGCTTCAGTGTCATGTCAGTTCACATCTTAGTACTGAGTAAAACTGTACAACCCCAGCTTTTGTCAGCAGTAGCTTTGGGGTTTTTTTGAACAACTAACTTTATTTTTCTCTTTTTCAGAGCATGTTGGTGCACTGGATGCCCAGAATATTGTGGCTGTGTCATGTGGAGAAGCCCACACTCTGGCATTAAATGACAAGGGGCAGGTGTATGCCTGGGGCCTGGCCACTGATGGACAGCTTGGCTTGCCAGGAACAGAGGAGTGCATCAGAGTGCCCAGGTCAGAAATTGCAGATAATAAGTTGCCTTTTTTATTATTTATCTTTAAATAATGTGCTTTAATCTTATTGATTAATCTAGTCTGCTCCTATGGCTAAAACCAGACATTACAAAGTGTATATTAGCTCTGATACTTGCACTCTTTAGACAGTTTCTTTCCTCAAAAAGTCGCCTTATGTGGGAAGTGTGTTATGGGTTTACTTGGTTTGCTTTGGGAAGTGTGTTATGGATTTACTTGGTTTGCTTTGTTGCTTTTTGGGGTGTTCTTGTTTGTTGTTTTTTTTTAATAATCCTCTACTGAGAATGAGAGTCATGTTGGAAAAGTAGGGTGAGTATTTTAAGAATGTAAATGTGGATTGGTAACTGCCAACTAAAGAGAAGTAGAGTATTAAACTTCCAAACCCAGTTGTGGGAGTACATTTGAAGATGACACATTTTGTGTCTGATCTTTGTACTTCAGCTTTTACACCAAAGTTTTGCAGCTGTGACCAAACCTGGTTTTAAAAATGAAAATAAATGCTGGTTCACTTGTGTTCAGACACCTTTAGCATTGTGGCTCCCTGAAGGGCACATTTTTACTGTCCTGAGTAGTTCCCTGTCTGTGGCAGTTTGTGTGTTTGGAAACTGGAGGTTTTCTTTCCTAATTACCTTTTTTTTACATGGAAAAAGACATACAGAAGTAACAATTCCTTGGAGCTTTAGTAATTCATGGCTCTCTCTGACACATGTATAAATACAAAAAACATGAGTAACTAATACTGAAAATGTTATTGCTGCATCAAATTTAAAAGCCCACAGGCCCTTTAGAAACTTTTGGTTTTCCATCTAAAGTTGAAAGTTTTAATGCACTTTTGGATGTATTTGCAACTTCTTCACAGTATTGTGGAAAATCTCATAGCTCTGTAAACTGAAGTTTTGATTGAAGTTAATGTTGGGAGAGATGATAAATAGTGTTCATTTTTAACAGAAAGTAATTCAATTTCTGTATCTAATATGAAGAGGACTATAAAACTTTTATTCTTTTGGAAACTATAAAGTGAGGATCAGTTTCTTGTTGCATTCTGTATTTGTTTCCTCCATTCAGCTGTATGGCATCTCCTTGTAGCAAATGCACCTCCCTAATTCTTCATTATGGTCTTTTACAGACCTTATTGGGATGTTTGAATTAGATTCATGTATACTTGAGTGAAAAAGATTCACTTTCTGTATGTTACCTTTTGATGTGACTTTATATTTCATACCATGACACAGTAGCTTAATTCTCTCTCTGTTTTCTTACCCCAATAGAAATATTAAAAGCTTATCAGAGGTCCAAATTGTTCAAGTTGCTTGTGGTTATTATCACTCCCTGGCACTCTCAAAAGGTAAGCCAAATTCTTGTGAAGTTTTATGTAATTTCAAGTTTCCAACATTCATTTTTTCTTTTTTTTTAAAAGGAAATGTTTTTATAAAACATGCTACCACTTAGCACAGGTGGCATTTCAGTGTAATTTAATGGTGGAAGCCTGACTTTAAAAATTAAATATACAGACAAATGTCATCTTGTTCTGCTGTTATTTCTTTTTGGTTTGGATTGTGTTTTTTATCATTTGGCTTTTGTGTAACTTGCTTTTTAAGTTGTTTCCTTTTTCTGGTCCCATTTCTTTTTTCCTCCTGATGTGTTTTAACCTGTGTCTTTGAGTTCTTGAGGCTTGTGGGAGTCACTTCCTTGTGTGCCCCGCTGTGGCAAAGCCTCAGTTTGGTTTGTGCTTCCACAGATAAAATACAATGTCCCATTATAACCCACCCTTTGGAAGGTTCAAACATCTGCCTTCAGATTCCTGTGAGCACACACATGGATTGCATGTCTGGTTAGTGCAGCTCTCCAGAAAGGAATCACAGAATGGATTGGGTTGGAAAAGACCTCCGAGATCATCCAGTCCAACCCTTGGTCCAACTCCAGTCCCTTTACCACATCATGGCACTCAGTGCCACGGCCAAGCTCAGCTTAAAAACCTCCAGGGATGGAACATGCATTTGAATCTGCTGCTTGTGTCATCCTGACCAAAGAATTGGGACCAAAACTGCCACTTGGGACAAGAAAAGGAAACTTAGGAACTCTAACCAAAAGTGCCTGGAAGACAATAGTTTGTCAATGTTTAAAATACAAACCAGAGAAGCTGTGGGGAGGGAGGTGTTCATTCTATGCAGAGTGATTTTTTTTCCTTTAAATATAATAGTTTATACTGACTTTATGTGCTTTGATTCCACGTGTGGCTCTTCGTGGCCTCATATTTTCTGTATTCCCAAGTGCCTTTATCATTCCAAAGAAATGCCTTTGTTTCCAGGGCAGGCAGAGGTTTCCAAATACCCTCAGCAGCAGAATGTGGGGAGTATCAGGGTTGTGCTGTTAAACGTTCTGTTGGTCAAAGGGGCAAGAATGTCATAAATTCTAAACTGGTAATGTAAAATTCCCTCTGTGTTTTCAGCAGTTACAGGACTGAAGTTCAGCATCACCATCCCATTGCCACTTCATGGATTTGCAGCTCTGTTTCTGTCCTTGACATGCAATGTAGCATTTTTTTTTAATAAGTAAATAAATAAAACCTGAGAAAGCTGGACCCCTGGGGATGGGTTTCATTGTTTTCCCATCTTGATAAAACTATTCTTGGAAAGCTGGATATAGGAGAGACATAGGAAGCATTTTGAAGGCAACATTTCGGAAGTGTTTTGTGATCTTCAGGACAGTAAATACCTCAGCACAGCTGGGTGTTCAGTGGAATATTTGGAGGCAATTTTAACATAAAAATAGCTCTTTGACTTGTCATTCTTCAACATGTTTTTTTCTTTATAAGGCATCTACTGCCGTTATAAACCCTGTGCTTCGTTGATCATATCATGAAGACAGTATTTTAAAATACATGTAGCTTAAATTGGATGTGAAAATTAAGTATGTTAGAAAAGCTTAAATGAGGCTTTTGATGGGAAATTGGAAAATTGTGCATGTCTGGTGTTGGCAGATGTCTGCATGAAAATCTGTGTAGTAGTGGAACTTCCAGTGGAACAGTGTCTTGCTTTTTAATAACCACACTCAGTTTATCTACCACTGTTGAAACAGGAATGTTAAGAGAGGTTTTGAGGGGTTTGAATGCCATTTAAATGCTTTCAGTCTGATGAAATACTTGAGTTGAATGCCTGCAAATTACACAAGAATGCTTAGCTTCAGAAGTCAGTGCTTTGTAAGCATTTTGATAATCAAATATAACTTTTAGCTTTTGATACAGTGCATAAACCTTGTATAATTGAAGAATATTGATGGCATTTCTTGGTTGTTTATTTTTCCTTCCTACAGGAAGTGAAGTGTTTTCCTGGGGACAGAACAAATATGGCCAGCTGGGCTTAGGATATGAGTATAAAAAGCAAACCTCACCCCAAATGATCAAATCTCTGCTGGGAATCCCTTTTGCACAGATTGCAGCAGGAGGAGCTCACAGCTTTGTGCTCACCCTTTCTGGAGCCATTTTTGGGTGGGGACGCAACAAATTTGGGCAGCTAGGCCTTAATGATGACAATGGTAGGTAACCATTGCCTCAGTAACATTCCTGCTGAGGGCTGTGTGAGTGCTAAGGCAGCAGAACAAACCATTGCTGGGTGGTGTCTCCTGGGATTCATAAAGAAGTCACCTCTGTGTCTTCTTTCCCTGGTGGTTTTGTAGTGAGAATTGTGATGGTGTGATGTTGAAATTCTGTACACAGTTTAGGAGGGAGTGATCTGTGGGTGGTTCTGTGAGTGAAGGTTTTCTCACTGGGTCCTTATTGTCAGCACTGTCTGAAACAAGAAAAATGTGTTGTGAATAAAATGCACATCTGAATTAATGCCTTAAATGTGATCACACTCGTGCAGTAAGAAAAGTACACACACTTTTCAGAAACCAAATTCTCATGGGGGACTCCAGTTGCTTCTGCATGTTCTTTGGAATGTGTATAACCCCAGGGTTTTGTGTGGCATCACTTCTCAGTAAAGTCCCTTTTCTGAGTGGTGCTAGGGTGTCATGTCAGGATACCTAACAGATTTTCAAACATTAACATTTTGAAAAGGTGCCTTTTGTGCAGCTGGATGGCAGAGTTGATTCCTCCTGGTGAAGGAAGGAAGTTGTGCTTCCTAATTACTATTAGTGGGAGGGAGACTGCGGGCCCCAGAGTGTGTCAGTGCAGCATCCCTGTGTTTCCATGGCATTGCCATCCCCAGGTCCATGAACTGGCACAGGGATTGCATTAGGAGCAGTTGGAAAGGGCTTGCTGGGCTCGAGTCACAGTGGAGTAAATGAGCAAAACTATTGGGGAGTTGATTTTTATGTTCAAACTAAGTGACCTCCTCTTCATTAAACTGTTCAGACAGGTACGTTCCCACCCTGCTGAAGTCCCTCAGGAGTCAGAAGGTGGTTCACATCTGCTGTGGGGAGGATCACACTGCTGCCCTCACAAAGGTACAGTGCCTAAAGATATGTCTGTGCTTCCATTGCTTCATGTTTCCAGGAGAAGACGCTGTCTGAATGGGAAATAATAAACCAAATTCTAAATAAATGGCTTCTAAGGGTATTGGATGAAGTTGAGGAAACAGTGGTTAAACACTTTTTAATATTTAGGGAAATTGAAGTTGGAGAGCAGAAAAAACTTTTTTGCAGAGAGAGTGCTCAGGCATTGGAATGGGCTGCCCAGAGAGGGGGTGGATTCCCCATCCCTGGAGGTTTTTAAAGTGAGCTTGGCCGTGGCACTGAGTGCCATGATCTGGTAAAGGGACTGGAGTTGGCCCAAGGGTTGGACTTGATGATCTCAGAGGTCTTTCCAACCCAATCCATTCTATGATTCTATGAAAAATTTCCCAAATACAATACATTTTTCAGCAGACTTAGCTTTTTGTCAGACTTGGTGAAATTGAACATACAAAATACAGCATTTTTGATAGGAGAGTATATGTTGCATTATTAAAATTATGCAGGTATTGAAATTTACTTTAGTGTCTCCTAAAGGGATGAGTCGTTTCTGACTATAATGCCTCTGGTGTTGCTGTTTCCATGACCAGACCAAATCACTCACCAATTAACACCATGGGCAAAACAGGCTCTCCTTGGGGAAATTAATTTCATTTATCGCCAGTCATAAGTGAGAGTACTGTTAATGAGGAATTGGGTGTTACAGGTATTGTTGTGTGAGGTTCTATGAAAAACTGATCATTTATTTCAAGGTGGGTTTGGGGGAAAAGTGTGTGTTCTGTGTCAGTGTGGTGAGTTTGTACAGAGATGTAGGAATTAATTATTGATGGTTAAGATGGAGAGGTGAAATATGTCAGATTGCCTTATGCAGAGCTGTTGGCCAAATGTGTTATTTGGTGCCTTATTATTAAACTTTTATACTTACTGGGAAATATTTAGGAGCAGCATAGAGTCTATATAATGCTACTGCTCCTTCTTAAACTCATTTTAGTGAGAATATTGTATTTCAACATCAGGTGGTGGTAAGTGCCTTTATTTTGTAGTGGGTAAAACAATATACATGTCTTAAATGTTTGACTCTTGGACTTTTTATCTGGGTTTCATAGTTGGATTAGACTTCAGCATTTAAATCAGTGTATGTTGGCATTTAGGCATTTCCTGCTTGCCACTCTCAGTAGAGAGTATCAATATATAAACAGAAGAGTAGAAAACAATTTTGTCTGTTCAAGATTTGGGCAAGTGACTAAACAGCCAGTTCATGTCCAAATCTGTTCAATTTATAATGCTGTTACAGGAGGCATTAGGATTTGGAAAGGAATTATTTTTAATGCTTTATTTCTGGAGAAAAAAACCCCTGTGTTTACTTTTGTTAAATGTGTGGCTTTTTAAAATATGTTAGTTTGAATTTTTATACTGCAGCAAGTTAAAACTTATTTTGAAGAGTATCTGCCTAAATGTGCTCATAACTTGTTGTTTATAGATACTTAAAGGAAAAGACTGTTCATAAATAATTGCTTTTTGTCCTAAAATATCCTCTCACTTTGAAAAAATATGGCAACTTTGTTATCCTGAAGTGGATATTGCTGTGAGGTTTGGGAAACAGAGAGTGTAAAGCAAACAGCAATCTGCAGCTAGCACTGTGCAAGCCCCAACTTCTGAAAACATTTCTGGTGTAAAACTGGAAGGTTTTGGTTAATTTCTTCATTGAATGAATCAGAAACACTTTAAACAATTACTTGCCTTGCAACAGCGTTGAAATACTCTGGTTTGTTGTGCTTTGAAATGCTGAAGCTGTTTCAGTCCCACTCTGCATCCTCTGCCTGAGCAGAGCAGCTTCCTCCTTGCTGATTGCTCTAAAATTTATGTTCAGAGTTTCAAAGCCAAAGGATAGTTTTTTAATAGTGTGAGTTTATATGTTGTTGTAGTTCAAGAAGATTGGAAGAGAGGAAGAACAGGGATTAGTATCTGTTAATGACACAAGTTAATGACAGGATTGTTGTACAATCATAAGGAAATTGCATGAGTAAGGGAATACTTCATACCTGTGGCACATTTTCATAACTGCAATTAACTTATGACTCTTATCATAGCATCACAGAATGGATTGGGTTGGAAAAGACCTCTGAGATCATCAAGTCCAACCCTTGGTTCAACTCCAGTCCCTTTACCAGATCATGGCACTCAGTGCCACGGCCAAGCTCACCTTAAAAACCTCTAGGGATGGGGAATCCACCCCCTCTCTGGGCAGCCCATTCCAATGCCTGAGCACTCTCTCTGCAAAGAAGTTTTTTCTCATCTCCAACTTCAATTTCCCCTGGCAGAGCTTGAGCCCGTGCCCCCTTGTCCTATTGCTGACTGTCTCAGGGCCCTGTTGTGCTTATGGATTTTCTCTCTTTTCCCCACAACCACAGAACCATCAGACAAGGTTTAAATTCATATTGCTGTTCAGTTTGTTGTTCAGGATACAACTGTAATGCAAACCCTCTCTTTGTTCAGGAAGGAGGGGTTTTTACCTTTGGAGCTGGAGGCTACGGGCAGTTGGGCCACAACTCCACCAGCCACGAGATAAACCCCAGGAAAGTGTTTGAACTGATGGGCAGTGTTGTCACACAGATCACCTGTGGCAGGTAAGGGCTGGTCTGGGCCAGCACTGGGAACCTGACAGAGAAAACTTGTTTTATATCAAACTCCCTGTCCATTGCAGTGTGAAGTGCAGGGTTTCTTACCCTTTGTGGGTAGGGAAGACAAGCTGATCCCTGACCAGAGATATTTAGAGGTGTTACTGGGTTTTTAAAGCATTCAGTAGAAGAACTAAAAGAATTTATTTTTTTGAGAAGCTTTTATTTTCTAAACTGCAAGTGAGAGCTATAGTGTGAAATGTGAAGGTGTTTGTTTCTGTCACTTCACCTTTTCCTGTTAAAGAACAAATGTGTTTAGGAAGGTACTTGAACATCACTGAGGATAACTGTAAAATTTGGAAACATAACCTGTTGTATGAAATATCTGTACTACTTTATGGCAGTTCAGTTCCTCATGGATTTTTGATTTTGTATGTTACAATAGCACCAAAGAAATGGAAAAAGTTATCAGCATACATGGAAATATTATTGTCCATTAAGGCATTGCACTCATATGAAGAAAAAATTGAGGGAAGCAGCATTATATTTTAAAGAGAGGGGCTCACCGTTATTTGGGTTAAAAAATATATTAGTGTAAAGCTGACACTGTAGCAGTTTAGTTGGCTTCATGTGCTTTCATTCCCTTTTCATAGTTTACAGAAATTCCCTGCTGATTGTCCACAGGCTCATGATGGGAGAGAGGACATCTAGAGCTGAGCAGGGTGGGAGGGGGAAGGAGGGGCAGGCAGTCTGGTACAAACTTGGCTTTTCTCAAGGGCTACAGAGAGGCTCTGAAGGCCAGGCAGGGGCTGAGCACTGGTGTCTCTATCCCGTGAGCATGGAATGTTGCCTGCTGGTTGTGTGCCAGTGGCAGGGCATGGGCAGCAGGGGGTGGGCACTGGGGTGGCAGAACCCATGAACTCTTCCATGAACATGGAGTGTTGCCTGCTGGTTGTGTGCCAGTGGCAGGGCATGGGCAGCAGGGGGTGGGCACTGGTGTTTCCATCCCATGAACACGGAGTGTTGCCTGCTGGTTGTGTGCCAGTGGCAGAGGGGTGGGCACTGGTGTTTCCATCCCATGAACATGGAGTGTTGCCTGCTGGTTGTGTGCCAGTGGCAGGGCATGGGCAGCAGGGGGTGGGCATTGGGTGTGGCAGGACCTTTCCCATCCTGCTCAGTGCCTGCCCAGGGCCTGTTGTGACACTGAGGTTTCTGCCCTGCCCTGTTTGCCCCAGGCAGCACACCACAGCCTTCGTGCCCTCCTCGGGCAGGATCTACTCCTTCGGCCTCGGTGGGAATGGGCAGCTGGGCACAGGAACAACCAGCAACAGGAAAAGCCCCTTCACAGTCAAAGGAAACTGGATGCCCTACAGCACTCAGTGCCCCATGGCCACAGGTAAGCAACTTCTGCTGGAGTGACTTCCTGGCTCCTGTTCTGTCACAGTGTTTTAAAATCACTGAGATCCAAACTAAGCATGGCCCATGGTCCCTTTCTGCCAAGCAGTGTGTTCCACTGTTCCCTGCAGGCCATTCCTGCTGCAGGAAGGACAGGCTTACCCTGCTGCTGGGTGGGTCCCTGGGGAGCACTGGAGCTAAAGCACACCTCAGGTAAAGGGGAGCTCAACTGCTGTACTGCAAAGATTTCTTTCAGTGAGGTTCTGCAGAAAGGAACCTTCCTCTAACCCAGTGCTGATTGCAGTGGCTTTAATTGCTCTTCAGTTTCACATTTTCACAGTGGCCTGTTTTTGATTCCTATTGCAGACAGTGAGGAGTGTTGTTACTGTGTCAAGAGAATTTTCTCTGGTGGGGACCAAAGTTTTGCACACTACTTTTGTCCACAGGTAACACATTAAATATACTTTGGTTACAAAGCTTGTCCAAGTCGAATTTTAGCTTTTCTGATGCATTTTAAAAGGTTTTGGTGTTGAAGGTGGCTGAATTGCACAGTTTGTTGGAGCAGTGTGGAAGCAGAAGGCACTAAGACAATGTGGCAGTGGAGGACTTGGGCCAGGTAGTGAGTGTTACCTGTCAGGAAGGTCCTGAGACTTTCTGGCATAAACTTTTTTCTTGATGGATGAATGCACCTCTTCTCATGTCATAAAGAAAAAAATAATTAAATATCTGAGCTCTTCATTCCTGCCCAGTCCTCAGTAACTCCTGGCTGCAGCTGTGCTGTCCTCTGCTCTGGAGCCAGTTCAGCTTTACCACAATGATGCTTCCACAAAGGAGCTCTTTGCTGAAAATTATAGGTGGGGATGTAGTTTGTTGCCTGATAGTTTTGTGCTAGTCTTAAAAACTTAAGTTTTAAAAGAACAACAATTAATCACTTTAAATTCTAGTACATAAAAAAGAAGGACTTTACAGTAAAAAAGGCAATGTAGAAGTGTGATGGAAAGGAAATGCTGTTGGAGGACGAGTTGGGGGATAACAAGGTGAAGGTCCATGGGACTGTTTCCAGTACAGCTCTGCAGATACTAAACCAGAGAGGAAAAATGAAGCATAAAGAGTTGAGTGTGTGAGGTGAAAACTCTTTGGACACAAGTTAAAATGTGTTTTAGTGTGGAAACATGTTTGTCAAGAAACACTGAGTCCAGCTCAACCTTGCAGCACCCCCTTGTGCTCAGAGCCTGTCCTGGTTGTGCAGAACTAACAGTCTTTCCAGGATTGGTTTGGTGGGTTTTTTCTTAATTCTGACTGAGTTTTAACTCTTGTTCTGTTTGAGAAAAACAGGTGTAGGCTGGAAAAATTACTTACAGTATAGGCTCAAAACTTCTCTATTAAAACTTCCTTAAAAACTTTCTCATGTGCAATTTCCATAATTACTGGAGTAGTTTGTGCCTGACTTAATTGAGGTGAACTGGAGACTGTCTGAATGCAGCCTTTGTGGCTTGTTCTGTACAAGGAGTATGAGCAGTAGATGAACTTTGATGCTGAAAAAGTATCTCTTGTGGTACTATTTAGTTTGGTAATTTGTGTTGAATTCTTTTGAAGTCATATTGAGCTCTGTGCCCCTGGGACTGGTGTGTCCCTGCCAGTGAAGGGGGCACAGCCAAAACCTGGGTGTGTTCTCATCAGTTTGTGGGCAGCTTTGGTGCCCTGAGTTGTGGGCTGGGCAGGAAAATTGTCACTCTGGAGAAAGAAATGCTCAGCCACACTGCTGGTTTTTCTGCAAGTCAATGTTGTACATCTGATGCTTTATGTTTTCTTGGAAATTTGTTTAGAATATGGTGCCACCAGATGATTTTAGGTATCCTGACCTTTTGAAGCAGATCTGGACTGTGAATGAAACATTTATTCAGAAATTGCTGGCTTTCCCACCTGGAAGACTTCCTGTAGAGATAGCTAAGTAAGTAATGCTGAGGAAACAAGTTTCCTTTCATAATTTTGCTCATGACTTGAGTATTAATTTGGGCATGCACAGCAAAGCTGTTTTTAATTACTGATTTCATGACGTGCAGAGCTCTTGCTCTGCTTTCCTTCTCGTGCTTGTTCAGTAGTTTAGATCCTTTAGACTGTCTCTCTGTCCCAGTTTAGGTGACTATACAGGAATAAATTATCTAATTGCACATGGAAAAATAGCAGTAGATGTAAAGGGATATGAAAACTCAAAGATTATTGCTTCTGCTGTATTAAAGGAGGATGCAAAGCAATTAAATTGCAATGCTTGCTCTGATTTAACCTGTCTTAAGAATTGCCTGGAATGGAAGGTTTTATCTACTATCCTTTAGTCACACTGAAGTCAGAGTCCCATCCTTTACACAATGTAATTTATTAGGGATTGCATACAGCTTTTTTTAATTGCAAATGCTGATTTGTAGAAGGAAAACAAAACTTAACATTTCCTGTGAACAATTCCAGTGAGATTGATGGAACCTTCTCCTCAGCTGGGTGCCTGAACGGGAGCTTTTTGGCTTTGAGGTAAGTGCTGAGGGTTTAAACAAATGTTGCTGTGGTCAGCACTCGAGGTGGTTCCCTCTTAGTGCCTCTTGTGTGGGATGTGACACCCTCCTGGGGTGTCCTTGCCTTCTGGGCACTGGTACCCACAGTTCCAGCTCCTGGCCCCTGTGCTGCCCTGTGTTGTGTCAGCTGCCCCAGCACAGCTCCAGCTCCCCCTGCCCCTCCTGGGCAGCCTGTGCTGCCTGGCTGGGCCACCAAACTCACTGCATTGCCCACCCACGGGGTGCTCATCGTTCAGGGGCAGTTTGGTGCACGGGCTGTTGTAGATCCAACTCTTTATGTGACTGTCTTGCAGGTAGAGAAGGCTTTTTTCCAGTTGCTTCCAAGGTCCTACAAGAAATGAAGTCTGATATGTTTTAATTCCTTAGTTAGTAGGCTAAAAATTCAGGGGAGAAAACATCTTGAGTTGCTGAGAACACAGGATTCAGTCTTTGTGTACTTTTACACAGGATTCAGTCTTTGTGCATTCTTTTTCTTTGTGCAGCAATGATGATCATTACAAAACCAGCACTAGATTCTCAGGGGTTGATATGAATGCTGCTAGACTACTGTTTCACAAACTCATACAGCCTGAGCATACCCACATATCTCAGCAGGTTTGTGCTGCATATTCTCCTTATGTTTGGGCTTATCTTTCCTTACTTTCCTTTTGTTTGGGGTTATCTTTCCTTATTTTCCTTTTGTTTGGGCTTATCCTTCTATATTGCACATCTCCAGTAATACTATTGTTATGCTTCCTCCAACCCTTTAAATATATTTATTTACTCAATATTATCAACTGTGAATGTGTGAAACTGTATTGTGCTATGACAATTAGATAACACTTTGACATACTCTATTTTAATATTTACCATATTGTCATGTTTCTGAAAATATAGTACTCTTAATTTAAGCTCTTAATTATTGTTTTCTGGATTAGCTCTTCTATAGGTGGGGATTTGTTTAAATTCTTAATTGCATTAAAATAAAGAGAGTTTTATGATGTGCTGTAGGTGGCAGCTAGTTTGGAAAAGAACCTTATTCCCAAACTGACCAGCTCCTTACCAGATGTTGAAGCTTTGAGGCTGTACCTCACTCTCCCAGAGTGCCCACTGATGAGTGATGAAAACAATTTCACAACATTAGCTATTCCCTTTGGAGCAGCTATTCTGAACTTAGAAAAAGCACCTCTGAAAGTTCTGGGTAAGAAACTGAATTTCTGCTGTTCAAACTATGGCTCTGCAGACGAAAACATAGAGAAATTCCCTCAGTAGAGACTTGGCAGCACCTGCTGGGTATTTACAGCTCTGCAGAATTCCCCAGGGAGGGAGTTAAAGCTTAGCTTTGCTTGATGTAAGGAAACACTTCCTCTGTTGCTTCTGGGTGAGTTAACAGGCCATCCCTGTGAGTTCAGCTGGTACTGCAGGTTTGGGAGGATTTGAACAGAATCACAGACTATTCTGAGTTGGGAGGGACCCACAAGGATCATCGAGTCCAACTCTCAAGTCAATGGCCCATACAGGGGATTGAACCCATGACCTTGGCATTATTACAGCCAAGTTTGAACCAGCTGTATTTGATGTGTATTTGCTTTGCACTCTAAGTGAAAATCATGGTCAGACAGCTGACAAGCTCTGGGCAGGTTACAGGAGTGTTGCAGAGCAGAGGTTAAATTGTCTTTTTGGTGACTGCAGCACCTGCTCCTGCTGCTGAGCAGCTCATCTTCTCTCACAGATGCCAAGGTGTGGTCCTCAAATGTGCAGCTGAGAGTAGCTCTGATTTCTAACTCTGCTTCCTTGCACCTTCTTATCATGCCTCCTGTCAGCTGAAATTCAGCTTGAAGAGATTTCCTTTTTAATTGATACCTTTTTGAGAGGGTACTTTCCTCTTCCTCAGTTATTTTTTGCCTTGTAACCCGTCTCCTGTGTTTTTCAGTAGTTGTGGGTGAAAGTAAAGAGCTTGGCTGCTGTAAAGAAAAGTGAACTGATCGTATTTTGAACTGTAGATCCTTTTCTTTTCCATCATTTTCCATTTCCCTCAGGACTGTTTGCTTAAATCAAGGTTTCAGGGTTTGAGCCATCTGGTTTTTTGTCAAGTGTTACTTTGATATTGTCACTTAGTCTGGATGAACAGATTTTTTAAATAGTTGCTGTGTAACAATAGAGCATTTGCTGTGTTAAAATGGGGGATGTTTCAGTGTCTTTAGTAACTGATAATTATGCTTCATGATTTTTTGTTAAAAGGATAACATAGCATTGCAGTGGCAAGTACAAATTTGTGTTCCCTGTGTGTTGACAGAAAACTGGTGGTCTTTACTTGAGCCTCCCTTGTTCCTCAAGATAGTGGAACTCTACAAGGATGTTGTAGTGCACCTTTTGAAGCTGTGCAAGATTGGCCTTCCTCCTTCTGACAGAAGAATCCTGACCAATTTCCTCCACACAGCCTTCAGAGTTCTGGAAATACTGCACAGGGTACGTTATGCCATTTTTAAGCAATGTTTTAGCTGTTTGTTTTTGTCAGCACCTGTGTGCTGTGTAGTAATTGAAAGTTAAGTCATTAAGAGTTAAAATGCTTAGAATTTCATTCTCAGAAATACCTGTAGTTGTTCTGTCTGGCACTGTGAACCCTGGGGATTCTGGATTCCCACCTGACATGGGGATGGGGTTATTTTGTTGGGACCACAGACTGACCCCAAATGGGGTGACAGGTCTGGGATATTCCACTGGTTCAGCATCAGGGGGTTTGGAGGGGAGGGATTTGTGAACTCTGGGCCTGGATGATCTGGTTATAAAGTCAGAATCTTTGTGGCTGTTGTGCTGCTCTGGCAGTTAACAGAGCTCAGCAGGCCCTGGGAAAAGCAGCTGTGGTAGGAAAATGTGGATGCTTCTGGATTACCCTGCATAGACAAGCCTTGGGTAAAGTTGTTTTTCCATGTCTCTATTTTTTTCAAGCTTTATGTTTTTATATAGAAAGTGTTCCTCTGCTGACAGTTTTCATGCTGTAATTAAGAACAGAGTTAATGAATCACAGTTGTTAAACTTGTGCAAATACAGGAGCAAGTATTTATTGCACTGTGTAGGTGAATAACTGTGTTATCCCTGTTCATGTGAGACCATGGGATGTTTCAAGGTGGCAGCAGTTAATTTCATTTTTCTTTGCATCTCTGATGGGACTGTGAATAGTCCATGTATCCATGTCTTTAACATTGTTTTTTGCTTTCTTGTAGGCACTGGTGTTTTTCTAGGATTTTTTTAGTAGCTGGGTATCTGTGGCTGATGTATCAGATGCTTGAAAAACATGGAAAATATCCCTTTGAAAGCTAATAAAAACTAAATTGCACTTCTTTAGGTAAATGAAAGAGGACAAGTTATACAGTATGACAGATTTTACATTCATGAGATACAAGATTTGATAGATATCAGAAATGACTATGCCAACTGGTTCCAGCAGCAGGTATTGGGAATGGTAAGTTGTGTTGGTTTTTATTTGGGTTTCTGTGGGGTTTCCTCCCTTGTTTTGGTTTTGTTTTATGCCTTTAGAGAAGTCTGTAGATTCTCTAAATATGGACACTTTCTTTTCATAAAAATGCCTTCCCAGTTCCCCAGTGCTGAGCAGACTGAGGTCCTGGCCAAGGAGGAATTAAGTAGATGTGTTGCTAAGGTGTCATTCTTAGGACTGGCACTGCTCAAGCCTTGAATCTGCTGATTAAAAAGGGATTTAGAATGCTGTCACTCCAGACTTGCCATATCAGAAAAGCTGGGAAAGTAATAATCCATGGTAGGAAAACACCCAGAATAATCTGAATTGCTCTGTAAGGTCAGTTCAGTCAATGAGAAAGCTGAAAGTGTCTTGGATAATGAAGTCAGAAGCATGATGGAGTGGCAGGGACAGGTAACTGATATATTCTACTTTGAGTATAGACTCTAGAACTGAGGTCATTAATTCCTGGGTATTACACAGAGGAGTAATAAATGGGAGTAAATTACTGACTCTGCAAACAATTAGTGAGTTGGGTAAGTTTTTGCCACAGTTCTTTCACTGAAGCTTTTAAAGACTGTTGAGCTGATGTGCTTTTTGTAGCCACCTAAATTTAATTCTTTTGTGGCAGTACCTGGAAGGTCCTGACCATGGGAGACCTTTGGCTGTGGTTTGTGAATGCAGAGGAGGTGATGCAGTGCACCAAATAATTAAGATTGCAGTGGGAAATGGTGCCAGCAGGGACAGTGGGGAGTGTGGAGAGGCAGAGTCAGCTGTGGCAGGCAGGGCAGCCAGGCTGGGCTGGCACAGCAACAGCAAAGGTGTGGGGAGGTGCTGCTTCAGCTCAGGGGGGTGGTATTCCCAAAGACAGAGGAGCTGGGGCTGAGCACTGCAGGGCCTGGCAGTGAGGGGCAGGCTCTGTGTTGGGAGCAGAGAAGGGGGGAAGTAGTGGAGTATTAAAGATGATAATTGCAGGTGTTCTTCAAATGGAGGTAAACACAAAGTGTGTGTGTCATGCACAGAGAAGGCAACACTGAACAGGGGAAGGTGAGAGCTGCGAAGGTGCTTTGTAGAGTCCTGAGCTCCATTTGTCAACTAAACCAGAGGGTTGAGCAGCACCTTTGGCATTACTGAGAATACACTGGGTATGGAATTTGCCCTTACTGATTTCTTGTCATGCATTTGGACAGTTTCAAGTTGGCAGAAAAATCACAGAATCATAGAATGGATTGGGTTGGAAAAGCCCTCCAAGATCATCAAGTCCAACGCTTGGTCCAACTCCAGTCCCTTTACCAGATCATGGCACTCAGTGCCACAGCCAAGCTCACTTTAAAAACCTCCAGGGATGGGGAATCCACCCCCTCTCTGGGCAGGCCTTACTACAGGACTGAAAGAAATTCCATGGTCTTATGCAGATCTCCTTTGCAGATGGTTTGATGACCTTTTCCTGCCTACATATCCCCCAGTTGTTCTTGCTTTTAAAATCATAACAAACCCTATTTGCCCACTGAAACAGTAGAAACGAATCAAAATTCCTTATGCCAGTGTAGCTTCTGTTACCATAACTTGTGGCAAAGGTGTTTACTCAGTTCCTTAATTGAAATATGAAGGGAAAAGTACAGAAGAAAAGAGAATTTGGGAAGTATACAGAGTATTGTGAGAGAGACTTGGAGGAAAAAACTTCTGTTCTTTCAATGAGAAAAAGTAAGTGGGGCAAAATTGAAGGCACTAAATAATGGGCTGTAGATTTGAATAGATGTTGTTGAGATAGAGCTTAAAGCAGATGTGAAAAGCCATTTAAATTAGAAATAAATAATGGTGGATACAGGAGGAGTACAACACTGAGTAAGTCTACCTGGGATACTCAAATCTGATGTTAAATTTCAGGAGTCAGTTGCTTTTCTCACATCATATCTTACAGACCCAAACGATTCTTTAGGCTTTATGGTATTGTAGTGGGATCCTTTTGTATTTTTAGATTTTTGCTCATTAAAACTATTTTGCATTTAATTTGATGTGCTGCAGTGATTTGAGAATGAAAATACAGAGGTAAAAACAGGTGTCATTTACTAATGTGTGGAAGTAAACTTAAGCTTAATTTTTTGCATCCAAGAAAATGTTATGCTGTAGTAGTCCTGTTTTTAAAGACTGATAAATAGGGTGTTGAAAGATAAGGTTGTGGTTGGTCAATGAATTAGAATGTTTATGGATAGTATTTATTTCTCAGTAAACCTTCTCTTGGGGGGGAAGCTGTAAACAAATATTTTTTAAATTCTACATCAGAGATGAATAATTAATGCAGACACTAATGCTGCTTTTTCATCTTAATTATTGCTACCTTTGTGCAAATGCTGTCATAGGATGTCAACCATGGATTAACCGAGGTAAGATTGGTTGCAATCTGATTTCTTCTGCAGAGTGTAAGGAAATCAGAACTGTGAGTGTCCAGGCTTGTCTGCTGTGTTCTGTTGGGAGGAAAGCTTGGAGTGAGCCGTGGCTGGAGTCTGAGCACAGCCTTGTGGGGCAGAAGGATGTCATTCTCTGGGGTGCAAATTTGGAGCAGCAGCTGGAAAGAAAGGGCTACTTTATTAAGTGAGAGTGTTGTTTGTGTCTGGTTTGGTTTGACTGGGTTTTGTTGGATTTATATTTTGCTGAAATAACAACCAATTGAAAGTCTAATTAATATTCCTGAGATGCTTTGATCTTGCATTGATGATGAGTCAAGATTGAGATCTCTGTGCAGTAAAATTGATGTGTTGATTGAGTCCTGCTGCAGTGTTTGCTCAGCCATGCTTGTGCCTGTACCTCAGCAGAGCTGTGACGTGGCTGTTTCCATTCCAGTTAACAGATATCCCTGTTATAATTTGCACATACCCGTTTGTGTTTGATGCCCAGGCCAAGACAACTCTCCTGCAAACAGATGCAATCATTCAGATGCAGGTAAGAGTCTCAGTTTTTAATGGTATGAATTTTTTTTCCTTTAGCTGTGGGTTTTATGAAGGTTCCTCTTGGGGTTTTTCTGTTTGTTTTAGGGAGGTTGTTTTTGTTTTTTTAGCTCTGTGTACCCTCTTCTCCCTAAGAATGAAGGATCTGGTTTTAATCTCAGGATTTGTACATGGCAGGTTTGTGTGTTTGGGATCTCACTGGAATTAGATTATTTCATAATTACATGTGTTTCCAAGGAACTTCAGTACTGAGATGGTTTTTGTAGGCATTAACAACCCATAGTACAGGTATAAAACCCCAAACAGATAACAACCAAAAAACCCCACAATTATGAACAAATACCCCTAAAAGCACCACCCCCAACCAAAACCCAACCCCCCATCCCATATGAGCAGACTTTGAATGATCCCTGGGTCATTGATCCCAGCCTCAAAATAAACAGGAGACAGGTAGACAGGCTCATGTAGGGAAATACAGGCTGGCTTTTGTAATTCCTAATAAAGGCAGTTTCTTATGGCTTTAAAATGTATCTGCACATTCAACAGGAACATTTGATGGATTCAGGGAAGTGGTCACACTTACTGTTCCTATTAACAATATTGAATAGTATTAAAACACACTTTCAACAGTTCTCTGCCATATTCAGGACATTTGCAACAACATTTTGTTTTGCAAACCATTTTAAAACAAAAATTATAGTGCAAACTAAATAAATTGCTTTTCATTCTGTGAATTAGATAATGCAAAGTAAACAAGTTGCTTTTCATTTTGTGAATTAGGTAATACAAACTGAACAAATTGCTTTTCATTCTATCAGTTTTTAATGGGTGTTTTCATGTCAGATTTATATTAAACAGCTTGGTCTTCATTAGATAAAATGTAGGATGTTTTTGCTTCCTTCCGTTATCTGAAGTATTTTGCCTGGAATATCAAATACTTTGTTCCAAGACTTCCCTGAACATTGGCATTGATGAGACCAATGGGTAAAGGAAAAATATATCCTGAAACTAAGTATTTCCTGGGATAAAAGAAACACAAAGAAAGATGGGTAGTGCCTGTTCCCATCCATGTCTTCTGCCCTTGTAAAGGCAGCACTGAGGGACAGTTCCTGTGGACAGGAGTCTTTGGTGACCCACTGACACTTGTTTCTCTGCAGATGGCTGTGGATCAGGCTCACAGGCAGAACTTGTCTTCTCTCTTCCTGCCTGTGTTTGAGTCTGTCAATCCCTGCCTCATCCTCATGGTGAGGAGGGACAATATTGTGGGAGACGCCGTGGAGGTGCTCAGGAAGACCAAGAATGTCGACTACAAGAAGCCACTCAAGGTACTACAAACACATCTTGCTCCAAGCTCACTGCAGAGAAAGGAGGGTATTTTGGGGCAGCCCCTGTTGTGCAGTTCAGTGCTCATTGGGGTGTGTGTTGCAGGTCATCTTTGTAGGGGAAGAGGCTGTTGATGCTGGAGGAGTTCGCAAGGAGTTCTTTTTGCTCATCATGAGGGAGTTGCTCGATCCCAAGTACGGAATGTTCAGGTACTATGAGGAGTCCAGGCTGATCTGGTTCTCTGATAAGGTAGGGTGTGATCTATGTTCAGTAATTTTATTTTAACTTGCAGTATTTATATTAATAAGACATGAACATAGTAGCTTGTGGTAGTTTGATTTCAAGAGGAGAAGCTGAAGCAAATATTCTCATAAAATGTTTATTTCTGTCATTGTGAGATAAAAACTTCCCCCTTTTGTTTTCCCCATTCCTTGCTTAGTCCTTACCAGTTGTCCCCAGCCCAGACTATTAGGAAGCTGTACCAGCCTGAGCAAACTGATTCCAAGGGCAGAGTCAGTAAATCATGGCAGGGGAGGATTTGAGGTGTCCAGTTGAACAGGAGTTTCTGTGCCCAGCCCAGGGGTGGGGGACAGGTGGCCATGCAGTTGTGCTTTCTGGAAAGGTTTGATCATGGACTTTTCAGTCCTTGAGAGAAAAGCACTGACTGGGGTGGCTGTATCAGCAGTGCCTGAGTGTTTCTCCAGTTTTCTCTGAAGCCTGAGCTTTGAACTCCAAGGGGTCAGCAGTGAGCTCCTCCTCTGCCTCCCAGTAATGCTTTTTAAATCAACTGCCCTGCCTTTAAGCCCTGGGCAGTGCCATAGGAAGTCCCTGACAAACCAGGGTCTTCCTGCAGTGTTTGAGCAGTGTGTGGCACCTGTAATACAGAGCATGTTGTAGCTTGGCTTTTTTCCTTTTTCCTGAGTAGAAATGATTCTGCTTCCTTGGATTTCAGTCTCAGCTGGTTAAACTCTATCCTGTTGCCATTGGTACTTACCTGCCTATTTAAAGAAAATAGAAATGAAACTCAGATTATACTGCACTGTGCACTTTTTCCTGGACTCTGCAAGATTAAAATAACTCCTTTATTTTAAACCATCTTGTCTGTTTTCTGTTCTTAGACCTTTGAAGACAGTGACTTGTTTCATTTGATTGGTGTTGTCTGTGGGCTAGCAATATATAATTTTACTATTGTAGACCTTCATTTTCCTCTGGCTTTGTACAAAAAGCTATTGAATAAGAAACCATCCCTGGATGACTTAAAAGAATTGATGCCAGATGTTGGCAGGTAAGCAAGGAAGAACAATGGGTGCTGCTACATATTGATTTTGAAGTCAACATCTTCCTTTAAGAATATAACAATTCTTTTTTAAATTTTTCGCACTAATTGGATAAACAGCTCAGAGAAACTTGGAGCCATCATATCATTTGGGAAAGAACACATGGTGTTAAATACCTGCTTCTGAGTGCTTGGTGTTTGTGCCTTTTACTGTTCCACAAGACATTTAGGGGAAATAATACTTGAATTCAAACCCCTTAAGTTGTAGCCATTAATTTTATAAGCCTAAATGTGAATATACTTTTAGTTCCAAATGGCTTATTTAAGTCCATCAAAAAATATTTCAGGAGCAAATACATGTTAAATATTTGCCTTTGACTAGAGATTTGAATAGGACTAATGGTAGGAGGTTCAGGTGAGTGGAAAAGGATGAATTGCCACAGTGTTGTGGATGCCAAAGTCTTCACAGATTCAAGGAGAAATCCAAGATGTTAAAGGAAGAGCCAGTCAGTGGTTATTAGTACTTATTGCCTCTGGTTAGGGAATCCCTTAGCTGAAGTCTAAGACAGGAATATTAACACTACAAGTGATAGTAAAACAAGTGCTTGAGATTTCCCAGCACTGCAGGAAGTGCAAGTCTATGAGCTAGTGACTAAAATAACAGTAGAAAGGTATTTCCAAAACTTGAATTATCAAAGCACAAAGAACACTTCAGGAAAAGTTCATCTTTCTTTGCCCTCATACGAGTACTTTGTAACTTCTTTTGCAGGGGAATGCAACAGCTATTGGACTATCCAGAGGATGACATAGAAGAAGCATTTTGTCTTAATTTTACTGTAAGTTTTGTAACGTTTGAAGTATGTCTTACCAAGCTCATACCATCTGTTCTAATTGCCTCTGATGGGGTGTTTGAGCAAAAGCATCAGCTGCTGCTTCCCACGAGTTTTGGCTTCTGTGTCTGCCATTCATGTTGCTGTTGGCTGTGTGGTGGGATTCTTGGTTGTTTACTTGGTGCAGTAAATAAGATTTATGCTGTTTTTGTTTTTGATAGATCACTGTGGAAAATTTTGGTACAACAGAAATTAAGGAGCTTGTTCCTAAAGGTGCTGACATTCCTGTAGTCAAACAAAATAGGTGAGTGCTGTGGGTCATGGGGTGGTGCAGGGTTAGTTCTGCTGTGAATAAATACTCTTTGCCAAGCTCTGACACTCCTCGTGGAGCCAAAAGACTTTGGCTGTTTTCTCAAGCTGTTCTCATGTGTATTGTTGAAATAGTTGTGCTGGCACTGGCACAGGTTGGGCAGAGCAGCTGTGGCTGCCCCAGCCCTGGAAGTGTCCATGGCAAAGTTGGATGGGGCTTGGAGCAGCCTGAGATTAGTGGGAGGTGTCCCTGTCCATTGACTGGGGCTGGACTAGAGCTCCAGAGGGCCCCTCCAACTCCAACCAGAACCATTTCATAAGATTAAAAATGCTTGTGGTTCTGCAGGAAGTTACATATCATTGAAATTCAGTGAGTAATGATGAGAACTTTGACCTGAGTGCCGTGATGTTGCAACTATTCATACATGAATATTATTCCAGGGAAGTCTTCCCTTTGTAGAGCAGATACCATTAGATAAATGAATGTAGTGTTACTGTCAGAAGGATGTGTGACAGGTGGGTTTTTCCTTCATCAAGGATTCTGTAACTTTAATCTATAAAAGCAGCTTTTCTCACCCTTTGTTCCCTTCCTGCTCCTGGAGGATAAACAGAGGAAGGACAATGGGATCCTGGCCTGGATCCAAACTAGCGTGGCCAGCAGGCCCAGGGCAGTGACCCTTCCCCTGGACTCTGCCTTGGGGAGGCCACACCTTGAGTGTTGTGTTCAGTTCTGGGCCCCTGAGTTGAGGAAAGAGATTGAGGGGCTGGAGCGGGGCCAGAGAAGAGCAACGAGGCTGGAGAAGGGAGTGGAGCACAAGTGCTGTGGGGAGAGGCTGAGGGAGCTGGGGGTGTTTGTGCTGGAGAAGAGGAGGCTCAGAGGTGACCTCAGCACTGTCTGGAACTGCCTGAAGGGAAGTTGTGGCCAGGTGGGGGTTGGTCTCTTCTCCCAGGCACTCAGCAATAGGACAAGGGGGCACGGGGGGCTCAAGCTCTGCCAGGGGAAATTGAAGTCGGAGATCAGGAAGAACTTCTTTGCAGAGAGAGTGCTGAGGCATTGGAATGGGCTGCCCAGAGAGGGGGTGGATTCCCCATCCCTGGAGGTTTTTAAGGTGAGCTTGGCCGTGGCACTGAGTGCCATGATGTGGTAAAGGGACTGGAGTTGGAGCAAGAGTTGGACTTGATGATCTGGGAGGTCTTTTCCAACCCAATCCATTCTATGATTCTATATCTGCTGGTGCTTTTGTCCCTGTTTGCAGAATTTTCCTCTATCCATTCCTCTCATGTGTTCTAGTCTGTTCTTTAATCTTCCCGAGTTCTCTGTGGTTGTGCTTTTCCCAGAGCAGAGGGAGAACTGCATGGAAAGAGCATTCCTGAGTGCACATATCAAATGTGGGTCTGTTCAGTTCTCTGATGGGGGTTTGATGTTCTGTCACAAAGGGACAGCAAAATTGGGGTTGAAGTATAAGAAAAGTTCCAAGGTGCCCATGGAGTGCCTACAACAGTGAAAAATTCCTCTTTCTCAAGATATAAATATTCTGTGATGCTTTAATTAAGTTTAATAATTATTAACATACAGCATATGCTGTGCTGGTGTAGAAACTAACAGTGTTCACTGGGATTGATTAAAAGAGCCCCATTATCTTAAATTACCACATCAAGGAATTTTAGTGCTCCCCTAAAGGCTGCAGAGGTTGTTTGCAGCAAGATGTGAGAACTCCTTGTACCAAAGCACAGATAACAGGCCATCTGATTTGCTGTATCCCAGCTCTTTCTGCTGTACAAGGCTCAAATGTCCATTTGAGGTTGATTAGAAGTTTTAGTGCAAATATGGCAACCTTTTTAATTTAATAAAACCAACAGAGAGTTTAACCAGTTGGTTTCAGGACTCTGCATGGAATTGAGGCCTTCCAGGTTTGTTGCCTTTGGGTCCAGTTCACTGCAGTGCACACAAATAATGCACACAAATAATGCACACAAATAATGCACACAAATAAAGGAAGTATTCACAGTGCCTGAAATAAGTAGCATTGCTTGTTCCTGCTCTTCTGTTGCACATCAGGGACTCTGCCTGGGCGAGCACGGTCAGGAAATACATTTATGTCCTGTTTTATCTTCACTGTGGTTGTAAATAAAGCAGAGAGTTGTAACAATGACACGTGCTTCTTTTTAATTTTCATAATTCTTCTTTGTACAGGCAAGATTTTGTAGATGCATATGTGGATTACATCTTCAACAGATCTGTGGCTTCCTTGTACAGTGCATTCCATGAAGGCTTCCACAAAGTGTGTGGGGGTAAAGTTCTTCAGCTCTTCCAGCCCAGTGAGCTGCAGGCAATGGTGATTGGGAACACAAATTATGACTGGAAAGAACTGGAGAAGGTAACAGCCATATTGGTTATATATAGTTTTAATTTCAGGGTGTAAAAGCAACTAAGTGTCCTTTTGAGCTCTTTTTTAATTAATGTGGCTTCTGATCTTTATTGGATTGATTGACATCATAAAACATCAGTGAATGAAGACCCTACAATATTATTTACCTTCTTTTTGCTATAAGAAAAAAGGCTGTAAGCTTTTCCATGTAATTTCTGAAGGAAATCAGAACAATGCACAGACCCCAGAGGCAGCTGTGTACAATGTGCTGTGTTAGAAGGGGGAAAGCAAACAGAATGTGCACAGTTACTGAAAGTAAATATTCCTTGGGCTTGAAAATGCTTTGTAGTACAGCCATGTGCACATAAAGCTGAATTGAGAGTGAACAGCTGAGCAAAACTGGCTAAGGAAGGTGGGAGTGTGTCCCTTGCTGTGTTCCTTTGCAGTAACTGCACAAACTTCAGTGCCAGGTGGTCCTGCTGTTCTGTGAGCAACAATAACCCCATTCCCTGCTCCTTCCAGAATACAGAATACAAAGGAGAATACTGGGCAGACCATCCTACCATTAAAATTTTCTGGGAGGTTTTTCATGAGTTGCCTTTGGAGAAGAAGAAGCAGTTTTTGTGTAAGTATTTGAAATTACTTCACAGAGGGTTTCCCACTGAACAGGATTGCTGGAGTTTCAGGTTCTTGCACTGAGAGGGCAGACACAAAGATTTATCTGCAAGGGTGTGATTAACTTCATTTGGCAGGAAAAAATCATAGTAAAAGAGATTGATTATGAGCTTGTCTCTGATTTTACTGGGGCTGTCCCGAGTAATTCTGGGTGGTGAGTAGTTACAGGTGACAATAGCCCAGAGCAGCATTTAAAAAAGAAAACGAAAAAGAAAACCCAATCCTCCCAAAAAACCAGCAACCTAAACCACTGCTGTCATTTAGCTGATGACAAGGATTTTTTCTTCCTGTGTTTTGACATAAAGTTCACTTTCTCTACATTTTTCATTGCACGTAGATGGAATTTGCGAGTTTAACTCATTGGAAATATGTCAAGGTACTGATGTGAGTGGAAATGTAAAGATAACAAAGTCATCAAAGCTTCCTGTGAATGAGGTTTTGTTGAGAATAGATCATAGATCTGTTTCCAATTCAGATAAAGTGCTTATTGAACAAACTAATGCCGTGTGTTTACAAGATAGTTGCAAATGCTCAGCAAAGGTATGGATTTTGAATTAAAAGTTCTGGTGCATGAAAACCTTTTTAAGTGTTTCCTTTCTCTCCCTCTGTTTTTTAAGGACAGTTTGGTTCCATATGCCAACATGAAATGCTTTCATTTATGTATCAGTTGTTGAGTTTGTAAAGTCATTATTGTGTTTTTCAAACTTAGCAGAACCCCAGAGTGAAAAGCCATTGCTGGAGTTACTAAAAGGCCAGCAGTGATTAGAACTGCACATGTGGTGATGCTTTTAGTGTGAGTCCTAACCCAGTGACAAGGCTGTGTTTCCCTTGGCAGTGTTCCTGACGGGCAGTGACCGCATTCCCATCCTGGGCATGAAGTGTCTCAAACTGGTCATCCAGCCCACGGGAGGAGGAGAGGATTATCTCCCCGTGGCTCACACTTGCTTTAATCTTCTTGATCTTCCAAAATACACAGAGAAAGAGATCCTCAAAGCTAAGTTGATCCAGGCCATAGATCACTACGAAGGTTTCAGTTTGGTGTAAGTGCAGCAGTGAGAGCTCTGTGTAATGTGGGATCATTACGTTGTCGTGTCTTTCTTGTGATGGTAAATTCAGTGGATTACACGATGCAGTCGATAATATAACTGGTTATTTGCAAAACTGTTCAGTGGTATGGATGTTCTTGGGAGCCAAAAAACATTTCCAAAACCGAGGAACTGTCTTAATACAAACCTTCCTGTACAAAGCCATGTGGATTCTGCCATCTTACAATAAAAATGAGAGTATTACGGGAGTCAAGTTTCACTAACACGGATTAACATTTCACCTTATGCAAGCAATTTGGGGTATGAGTGCATGGGAGACTTGCTTCGGTTTTTCAGATCACTTAGTAAGAACATTTAACTATTTTCCCTGATGAATTCACTTGGTAACTCTTCATTTTGTAAATAATAAATTTTTGTGATAAAATAGTTATGTTCCAATAGCAGTATGGTTTCTATTGCTTGTAATTGAATATGAGCTTCTTTTATGGCTTTTAACAGAAAAAGTGACTACTCTGATTTCTGAAGATATATATTTTTCTGGTTTGTTTTAAGAACCTTAATAATGGAAGTGATTGTTTCAGAGACATTCATCTGCACAGTGTACAATCCATGAACAGTCACTTAGTGCCGATACAAACCCGCATACAATGGCATCTTTAACATGTGGATGGACAAGCTGACTTCATACACTGTTTTATTTCTAAGGACTGATCCTGTAATTAAGTGGACACAATTATAAGAGGTTAATTTATCATTTGCAACCTCTGCAGTCACGTGTCAAGGATACAGCTTCAAAGAAAAATAAGCAGCAGCCAGTTGTTGCTGTCAAGAGGTTAAACGTTTATTTTTAAATGCTGAAAGCGTAGTTTATGGTTTCTAATAGAATTTTCACTTTTTTCCAGATAAATGCATTTGAAATAACCTTTAACACCCCTCTCCCCTTTTCTTAAGATTTTATTTTTAGTATAATTGCCCTGAGAGGATTGTGCTTAGCTGGACACTTTCGGATTTGACTTTTCCTTCTCTGGTTAAATTCCAGATTTTGTGGTGTTAATGCATATGTGACTTGCAGCTGTGAAACAAATATTTATTTTTTTTAGATTTTTAAATGCAGTGAAAAAATTCAAGCTATAATAAAAGACTTGAATGAAACCCTTTGTTGGTTGGTGTGTACAGATGCTTGCAGCATGCATGTGTCTTCAAGTGGAGGGCAACTTTTGCATGCTTTACATCAAGAGTACAACTAGGATACCAAGATCTCATTGAAAAGCAGGGAAATCCATTCTTTGTTGTAAATTATATAACATGCAGTGTCTGGCACTACAAACAGGTCAGTACAGTTAAAATCACTCTTTTTCCTTAACACTGTTTTTTACAGCTTTTTCATGAAGTGTAACCTCTTAGTGATTTCTTGTATGCAGCCCATGTTCATTTTCCAGCATTCGTTACCTGGCTGGGAAATTCTACCTCTTGTTAAAAACAAGAAACCAACAAATACAAAAGCAGCTTAATCTTACTGTGCATGGAGGAAGGAAAAGGAGAAAAGAAAAGGAAAAAGAAAAGGTATTATGCAGTCATTTTACCAGGTAATACTAAAACACCTCTTTTAAATTGTGAAACACCAAGACTGTGAAGACAAATACCCCCCAACTAGGAAGTGGCTAATGTGAAACTGTCTTCTTCCTTTTCCCTTGTGTATTATGTTATTATTATATTATTCTATCCACGTGCTGTTGGGTTTTTTCTGTGGCAGTCCTGCTTTGTTTGGTGTACATGGTTGGTGTCCATTGAGTAGCAGGGATTTATGTTCAGTTGTGCAGATCCAAGTCTGATTTAGTGTATCATCTAAATCCATTTCTTACTCTCTTGGAGCATCGGTGGGATATGAGTAAATGTTGGGAAGGTGGGGGGTGTGGAATAGCTGGTTAAATGTCACCTTAGTAACCCACTGGCAGAGCAGGGTTAGAGTCCCTTTCCTCAGGACAGCATTCACCTGAGAGTTCTTTCTGCAGTTTTGGCCTTGGCTTTACTCATTTCTGCAAGAGATGGAGGTGGGTCCCACAGTGTTCGACGCTCCTGATTATCTTACAGATGATATTTCATTCTGGGGAGGTGCCCAGTCACAACACAAACATTGCACAACAAGGTAAAGGACTTCTGTGTAGTACTGGAACAACTAATAGTCATTGTGTTACCTCTGTCAAGCAGTTCAATACTTCCTGCAAGGCTTGTGTTAGAATCATAGAATCACAGAATGGATTGGGTTGGAAAAGACCTCTGAGATCATCAAGTCCAACCCTTGGGCCAACTCCAGTCCCTTTACCAGATCATGGCACTCAGGGCCGGGGGTTGTTGCCCTTAGTTCATTTAACACTCTCAGCAGCCCTGTGAAGATCTGCTGCAGTTGGACACTGAAGTGTCCTCAGCCTGGCAGAGGGTGGGCAGCAGGAGCTGCTTTCTCTTGCTTGCATTATCATTTTTTACATGCATCATGTTTGATGCATGTAAGGGACAAGAAACCCCTTTTATGCTGAGCTAAAATAACCATGATGTTAATGGAGAAAGCATAGAGCCTTCTCGTCAGGTCTTGAGGTAACCAGGAAAGCTTCTGTACCCCATTTTAAAAGGATAAGGCAAACAACTGGGGAGTGGTGGTAGTTTGGGCTGCAGTGGGAGCATTTTACAATAATTGCAATTTTTTAATAAGTATTTTTATTTGATATCAGATTAGCATTTGATCAAGATACAGCATTATCCCTGCAGGAGGCCATTGCATGTCAGACTTGTATCCAGCTCCACCATGGTTACTGAAGAAGACTTGCTGTTGTCATAGCAGTGCAGTCATGGACTGGATTTATTGCATGTCATGTCAATTCAGGGATGAAGACTGAATTTCCGTGGCAGAAGCACACAGGCTGCTTGAACTACAGGTACAGCAGATGTTTGGCCCTCGTTTTGCAGGGCAAAGCTAAGAGTGCAGTGTAGAACTGTTAAAGCAGTGAGCCCTTCTTGTGTACTTTGGCACTTATGGGAGTTACTATTAATAAGGTTGTTACAAATCACAGATCTTGAAGCCATGGTTTTCCCTTTAAGAATGCTCATAAACTACTTTAGAAAAGGTTTTAATTCATTGCACACCTCTGTGCTGCAATAAATTTGATTTATCAGTAATAAATGAAGCCTAACGTAATCAAATATAAACCACTGTAAAAGAGAGCTCTTCAAAGGCACATGAGATTCTGCAGCTAAGTACAGATAAAAGCTTCTAATAATACAGTTTTCAGCATGATAGACTGGTATATAGTGAGCAGCTCAAGAATGGCTGTGTTGGCTTTATGTGTGCAGCCAGAACTGTGTACTTGCATGTACTGTGGAAGAACAGAATGTTTGTTTCCCCTGCTAAGTGACAGGTTCCCATTGCTTACCAAGTGGGTAGTTGCCAGGTCAGAGTGGGTTTTGGGTGGACTTACCATCAACTTGCTGTTTTGCTCTTTCAACCTGCTGTTCATGTTTGTGTGCCATGACTTCAAAACCCTGCCTAGACCTTGACAGGTGTAGAGCGTCTTCTGTCCCTTGCCACGGCTGGATTTGATGCTGCACCTCAGAGCCCCAGGCAATCCCCTTGGCCTGGTCTGTGTGCACACCTAATCAACAGAACTCCACCAGCAGCCATCATTTCTGTACAGTGAGTTCCCTGAGCCTGTGCCTGGCTCCTCAGGTCCATTGGAATGCCCTGCCCAGGGAGGGGGTGGATTCTCCAGCCCTGGAGGTTTTTAAGGTGAGACTGGACGTGGCACTGAGTGCCATGATCTGGTAATCAGTGGGGTTGGATTAAGGGTTGATGATCTCAGAGATCTCTTCCAACCCAATCCATTCTATGATTCTATGATTTTATTTTCCTGGGGAAAGGAGCCTGTTCATACCTCTACATGTTATTTTACTCTGTGCTACCTGTGACACCAACTTCCTTTGTATGAGTATCCTAAAGCTTTCCAACTGCAAACCTTTGCCTGCCCATTTCTGTGCTGGTGAATGAGAAAGATGTTTTACCTTCTGACCACGAGACAGCCTGGGGTGGGACAAAGGCACACAAACCCACCTGGCAATAACATGGGCACCCTAGAACTGTGCAAACGTGCTGTGTGTACAGAGGTACTGGCTTCTTGCTGCCAGTGAACTGAGTTCCTGCACAGCCCCTGGGTTTGAACTTCATTGATCTATGAAACAATAATGTGTTGCAGAAGGCAGGAGTGTCATCAAAGCCCCCTGGCATGGGCTAGGGCAGCAAGTCAGCATTATGATTTTTTCTCCAGCCAAAGGCACATACATCAGGTTCAGATTATTAGGAAAATGAGGTGTAGGAGTTATTAATTTCAGCATAGTTGGTGTGTATGGTGTTAGTGAGAATCTTGGCCTCGCCAAGGCTCCAGGCTGGTCTTACCATAGCCAGAGCACGTGAATCCTGCACAGTGCAGAGATTGTGTACAGGTATTTACTGCTTCCCCCCATGTGCCTGGTTACACGAGGAAACAAAAGATTAATGAAGACTTCAGTTTGAGTGCAAAAGTCAAGTTTCCTTCCATTTTTCGAGCAAATACAGCAGCTTGTCCATTAGAAGGAACAGAGACAGCAAACTCTAGGTACTAAAAACCTCTTTCCTATAGAAATTTTACTTGTCAAGTCTTTGAAAATTTCAAAGGTGAAACTAATTAATTGTGGCTTAATTCTGCACAGAGGCTCTGTGTGTGCATCTGCTCACTCAGGCAGTGCCTGAGTTCTCTGGGAGCTGTGTGGAGCATCTCACCCCGCCCGAGGCTGTCCCTGGCAAGGTACCAGTCCCAGCACACCCCGAGGGGCCTGGCTTGGGGTAAGGGTGTACAGAGGGAGAGGGTGTGATGCCAAGAAAAGGCTGTAAGGAATGCTGCTAAGAGAAAAGATTTATCTTTTAGCAGAAGGTGTTTATTCACTGTGCAGGGGAAGTGAAACAGTGGGTACTGCTGAAAGTTCACTTCCAACTTTTAGTAGGAATTTGGGGGATTTTACACAGTGTTAGGATGGGGTGACAACATTTGACATGCATATTCATAACAGGTGGAGTTTAGGCGGAGTTAGAGGAGGAGTTTTGCTGGAATCTTCTTTTAGGGGTCATATCTTGGGGTTGTTCCGTTATCTTCAGCCTCTCTGAGGGTCTTTCTTACTCATCTTCCTTGTATGAACTTTTCAACTTTCTTTGTTCTCTTGACTCATGGTGCTTGACATCAGGGAGTTTTCCTGATTCATGTGCTTTTTGAGTGAACATCTTATCAATCTTAGAATTTTGTGCTCTTACAGCCCCTCTTAACTGGATGTTTTCTGACCCTTTGCTGCCTCGTGCATTTAAAAACATTGTGTATTTTCCATAACCAAAAATACTAATTAAAAATGTACTAGATTGCAGACAGACCCATAGAGAACACATGGCCATTAAGAAATAATTATGATGGTATTTTTAAATATGGACTTCCTTTTCTGTCACTTGAAATACTTTTGCAAGGTCATTATTGTGTCTAATGTATGAAAACAGGCTGGAAGAGGGCTAGGGAATGACTTATCAAGCAGATGTTTGTACTTTGCTATTTTTCAGTGCATCTGTTTAATATAAATACTAAGGGCTGAGATGCTTTCCTGGGGTAGTAATGCAAATTACAAGAAAATAACTTAATCTCCTTTACTGAGATTGTGCAATTACAGCTGGACCTAATCACGCTCTTCCATGCTGCCAGACAAATGTCCTGGAAGGTGCTGAGTACTGAGGAGTAACAAAAAGCTGTGATAGCAAATGTTTCCTCATTCCCAGCCTTTGCCTTCCTATTGTGCATTTACCTGGAGCTGGGCTCGATCTCTGTGGGGTCCCTTCCAGCTCAGAATATTCTGTAACTCTGTGATTATAGTCTGGGGTTCCTCTGCTGTTCAAATAATATTAGCAAAAACAGAAGAAAGAACAAAATGCAGAACTTCATTCAGGCTTTTTCATTACCCATGGGGCAAATAGGGGGGGAAAAAAGTCTATTTCCTATGTAATGCATTCTATTAGCTAAGATTGTACCTTGACTTTATAGGGCATCTTTGTGAAGTTTTTAAGGTATAACTAGAAATTAACAGAAACCAGAAATCAAATGACAGTTTTAATAGACTTTAGAACAGAGTGTACAAGTATAAAACACTGGTTTTTGTATTTCCAAAAGTTGCAGGAAGATAGCCAGTCATTTTAAACAGTCTTCTACAAAACATATGCCAGTAGATTACATAAAAGACACTATATACAATATAAAAGAGCAGAAAACAATCCTCACTGTAAAAATAATTTAAAACAAAGTATTTCAATTTAAAATATCTCCTATAGCACAAACTAATACATTGTGACATGCAAGTGAAAACTAAACATATTGCATTCTTTAGTGTAGCCAAATAAGAGCTGTATTAAATTTGGACAATGAGACAACATGCCAGCATTTCCCCATGAATACAGGAGGCTGTTCTTAAATATTTATTAACTGATGGATCTTATGTTCCAAGAACAGCTACTATACATCTTCCAAAATGTAATAAATATTAAAGCAAAGTATATGAATAATCTACATTGTAGAGTTCATTGGGCCAATGTTGAAAAAAGTGGTTTGTAGAAAAATCCTGTTTCGTTTACTACTGCACTGTGCAATTGTACAAAATATTTCTAAAGGCTTGGAAACAATCTGCACTTGAACATTTGCAACACCCAGTGTTAAGGCAGCCTAGCACTTGAGACAGCAGAATGGGAGAAGCTTTTCTTTTGCCAGGTGGAGCGAAAGCAGCTGGTGATGATTTCCAGCCTCAAACACGACCTCAAACCGGCAGGTGTTAATGAGCCGCTCCGGGTGGAGCCTCGCGGTGTTTGAGTCCCTTTCTCCTGGTTTTGTTGCATCAGTAAGGACAAAGGAAGAGCTTAACTTTTCGCCTTCTCCCAGGCTGGTACAAACACAGTTCTGAACTCTGCTCCCACATTAGAGCCTTGGCAACTTATCAGAGGCTATTTATAATGCAAGCTGCACTAGATGTGGCTGCTGCATCCAGCGGGACAGGCTCCTGCTGGGGGGGATCCTCTTGATTTAAATGCCAGATTCTGATCGCTACGGAGCCAAGGGCAGCATCGCTTCATGTCCACAGGAAGGATTAAATTAGCAACCCAAGCATTTTCACAGCACTGCTCCATCTGTCTAAACATTGGAGTCCTGTCTTGTTTCCATGTCACTATCTGCTCGCGTTTTAAGTAGGTCTCAAACATACAAAGTAACTGTTAAAGCAAACAAAAATTAGCTGCCACAGTAGGTCTCAGAAAATGCCAGTGTTTAATGACAGACTGGGCGTGAATGAAAGGTTTAGCAGAAGCGTAAGAAAGTTTTAAATAAACCAAAGTGTTACAAAGCGAGAGGTGTGAAAATACCATTCTTTGGTCTAAATTAGCTGTTCCCTTTATATTAGTTTAACATTCCAATGGCTTTTCAAAACTGTTTAAAAATAATATAAGCTGAAATTTATTAAGCAAAAATATGTATTATATACATGGATGCCAGATCAGACAGAGGAACTTAAAAGTGAACAGTGACAGTTGTTTAGATAATCTTAGTACCTTAAAAAAAAGATGAGTTAGTGTTGAGTGCGCAGTAATAGATTTTTATTGAAAAAGGTAAAAAACTAAGCATGAAAATCTGTTTTAGTTATTTATAAACACTACACCCTTGTGGTTTCCTTGCTCTAAATTCTGACGTAAACATTCATTCTGACATGCCAAAGCTCCTAATGCTGGTGGGCAGTTCCTGTAACCAGTCAGGGATCACTTTACACGGCGCTGCTTGGATGTTCCGTCCCTGCAGCTTCACTGGGATACGCTGGTTCCTCAGCTGCTGCTCCGTCCTGCTCGGCTCCCTCCTCCCCAAACACAGGCTCCTCCTCCCTGTCAGGAGCATCCTCGTCCTCCAGGCCGTTGTAGAACTCCTCGATCTCGCTCTCATCCTCCACGTCCAGGCTCTGGCTGTGGCACGAGCCGCTCTCGCTGCTGCTGCCGCAAGAGCTGGAAGACAGGATGTCGTCCTCAGAATCCGAGTACACCTCAGCACCGTGGAAAATATAGCGGTTGGGGGCCAGAAACAGATACTGAGTACCTGCAACACAAGTCCAGCAGTCAGGGAAAGGCTCAAGCACACGATTCATGCAAGATCTGGCCAACTTCTGGGTAGAAGGTATCTGCAGATATATATTTTTATTTTCAACAGTGATGCTTAACCCACAAATGAGATGACATGAGAAAAGCGTTTATGTCAATGTATGTGTATTTACTATGAAGCTCAAAACAAATGCTTCACTGGGAAGCTCAGTGTTACTTCTCCCCCATCCCTCTGACACCAAAGAACATTTATGCTTAATATTTAGCAGCTTTTTTCACCAAAACAGGCACTTGCAAGCAGGAATCTTCCCACTGTAAGACAGATGTCTAACACAGATGAGATGACTCAGCTGCTGGATCTCCCCCCACTGACTGCAGAGCAAAGCTTGGTTCAGAGAGCAAACTGTCACTTGGTTAACATGAGCCCAGGTGACACCACCCCACCTCAGAATAATTACATGAACAACAAGTGTCAGTCCATGTTTTCATGGGAAATACCCACAGCCAGATTTCCATTACCTGACAGTCTGAAACTAGCCTTTGCTTTGGAAAATTGCAAGTTAATACCTAACTCCTTACACCAGTTGAGAGACTGGAGAGCTTCCCTGTAAAGTCTGAAGTTCCCTTCAAACTGCGCCTCCCTCCAGCTGTGAGATTGCTTTCACCTCCTGCCATGACTTCATCTTTCAGCTCCACTGCCATACCAAACCCTGACCTACTGTGACCAGCCTCTCAACACCTCAGCATCAAACTAGTTTTTCTGAAAACACATTTGAAAATGCTAGAAATGTACTTATGCTTTGATACCTACCTTCGGCTTCCTAAACTTTGATTTTTTGGGTAAAGATGTAATCACTGATGATAAAACCCATTATGAAATACAAAAACCATTTCCTACCAGCTTTTCCAAAACAAAGAAATGGTACAATGAGAGTTATGCAGATATTTGTCTGAACAAAAGTAACCACTAAAACCCACTTATTCCCTCAAGAGTAACTTATTTATTGCTTTCTAAGTGAGTGTAGCATAAACATCTTCTCTAGAAAAATGCAAAATACTGAAATGACTTAGCACTTACCATCCAGCCTTTTGCTGATCTGTTCCTTTGCAGGTTTGTTTACCCAGCACTTCTTCAATATTTCATTCTTCTCTTTATTTTCTCCATCATTAGATCCGTTCTCCTTCATTGTTTCAGAGTTCATGAGCTCACCAGTGGCATCCTCAAGGTTTGCTGACGACGGCTGCGTGTCCTGAAGCGGCTCCTCTGAGCAGGTCCCTGTGGTTTCTGAGGCAGGCTCAGAGTGTTCCACCTTGCACTCAGGTGGGTGCTCTGAGGCCCCCGTGGAAGGGGCTGGGGGGGTTGTTGTTCCTGGCGAGCTGGAGCCTTCGGAGATGTTGAGAGGGGTGGGCGGGAGCTCGGCCGAGAGCATGTCCAGCTCCCTGTGCGCTCGTGGGGGCTTCTCTGTTATTTCTGACAGTTTGACTGAGTTGTAGCAAAGTTTTGTGTACTCACTACCCAGCCTTTGACATAATTCATTTATGATAACGTCACAGTCTCCGAGAAGCTCCACGTCAAAGTGTAGATGAGGCAAAGGTTCCCTATTAATTAAGATCTGAGGCACTTCATGAGGGATGGAACCTAAATAAGAAAAGAGAATTCCAAGGTAGGCACTTTGGTTTTATACTTTCAGCACAGATCTACTGAGAAGGGTTGATTCCTCAGGCTTCTCTTTATACCTTCCCTTCCAACAGGACCAAATCAGCCAGATCAGGAGGAAGCCAAGCAAATCCCCAGATTTAACAGCAGTCTGAGGTGCTGTGCCTGCCAAATCCTGCTTAGACAGTTTTTCCCCCCGTTTTTTCCAGTTAAAAGTATTCCTCAGTCACTGAGAAACACATGCACACAAATAATGACTGCAGTCATGTTTGATCAAGTGTTTGAGCTTAGAATCAGTACTGTAATCTCTTAGAATTATGTTGGGTTTGTGCATTTGGTTTATGTACTTAAGTGCACATGAAAAACACACTGGTGGTAAATGACACCCCCTTAATTAGGTCAAAGCATTTCCAGGTTGTACAGGTTGTTCAAGCTCACTGTGTGTCATTTATTAGAGACTTTAAAATAAGGTACAACTCACACATCTAATGTACCTGAGCTCATGTTTTGATACTACATTTAGGTCTTTTGAGATGACTCCTTTCTAAATCTTTCCAGTAACTATGAAAGCATATTGCAAGCAGGGAGAGAAATTAATGGAGTCTTAGAACAAAGTCATTCAAGTTTTAGAAGAGTACTTTTTCAGATTATCATTTCATTACCTTGAGATCTACCTGGAGGAAAAAAAGGCACTTAAAGTTTGCTACTTTCTCTGTTTTGCATTTCAGCTTTCCATAGGCAAGCAGCTTTCATGTGAGATGCTTCATCTCGTTACCCTGAGCCAAAAAGCACTTCTGAGCGCTCTTAACTGAGAGTTTCACTTCTGACCCCAATTTCTGGAAGCAGAGAGAGTCACTTACTTGGAATCAATGCTACTGGTCTGACTTTCAGCGAAGACCCAATGACAATGAGAAGATCCACCTCATTCTTGTCGTACTTCATGGCCCGGTGGAACTGCTCGGGCAGGTTCTCCCCGAAGAACACGATGTCCGGCTTCATGATGGCGAGCGGCTCGTCGGGAGGGCAGCGGGGGCAGCGCGGCACGACCTGCACACACAGCATCCCTGTGACTGCAGGGCTGGGCTGGGCTGGGCCACAGCACCTGTGTGACTGCAGGGCTGGGCCACAGCACCCCTGTGACTGCAGGGCTGGGCTGGGCTGGGCCACAGCACCTCTGTGACTGCAGGGCTGGGCCACAGCACCCCTGTGACTGCAGGGCTGGGCTGGGCTGGGCTGGGCCACAGCACTGCTGTTACTGCAGGGCTGGGCTGGGCTGGGCTGGGCCACAGCACCGCTGTTACTGCAGGGCTGGGCTGGGCTGGGCCACAGCACCCCTGTTACTGCAGGGTAGGGCTGGGCCACAACACCCCTGTTACTGCAGGATGGGGCTGGGCCCCTGACAAGGCCACATTCAGGGATTTCACAGACACTTGGCAAAGGCAGGGAATTTCAGTGGGATTTCCCCATGACATTTTTCTGTGGATGTACAGATTTCTTACTCTAGCCTGCAGCAACTGCAGAGGGACATAAAGCTACAGCAGGAGTAAAGAGGGAGGAACCAAGCAGACCTACAGCACAATTCTCATCTGACAATTAAGGCAAAGTCCAGAAGTCATGCTCAGCACCAATAAGCAATCACCTCCCATGTGATGAGTGTATTTTTTCTTGGTTAAATCAGAGCAAAAACTTCTATGTCACTGAGTGTTTCCATCCAAGGATATGATACAAACCCCTCCCTGTGCAGAGTCTGTTGCAGAGCTTTACCTCCATCTCTCCTCTCCTAAAGGGCTCCTGTGTTATACACACAGAGCAACAGGCACTGTGGAGGCAGCTGGCTGAAAGCAGGCAGGACAAGAACAGCACAGAACTTTTGCTTGGTCTCCATTTAACACTCTTCCAATTGCTCCAAAACCAGAGCAGAATCCTCATTTGCTGGCAAAAGTGGGTAAGAGTTATGTTTGTGGAGATGTAGACTCCCTTTCCTCCTCAAACCAGAGGGTCTTCTGATCTCTGGGACCTCTCTCAACTCTTTCCTATCTTAAGACTTTTCCAGAGAGAAGAGAAGCAAGAAGGTGAGTAATAGATCTGCAGTCAATACTTCAGTTACCACTGAGAATTTCCCTTTTAATAGTTCAGGTCTTCTCAGCTATAGTGTTAAAATATGATGCCCCAGAATAAATCTGAGGAGCTAAAATGTAGCTGCAATCCTACAGCAGTAAATTAGAGCTATAAAGGTGTAAAGAGATATGTATTACCTATTGTAATAGGAAAAGATGTGAAAACTGACATTTAGTTGCATAACAAGTCCCTCTTGTACAGAGAACAGCTGCAGGAAAAATAATACAGAATGTAAAAAGTTCAATCCAAGTATTAGTTCCATGGATGCCTGCAGTGGGACAGAAGACAATACTCTCCAAATGAGAAAACACCACAGGTAGAAGACCCTCCTCTGGTGCCAAAGGACCTTCTTGCCCAAAATGTAAGTCTTTGAACAAAGAAAACTGTTTGGGAGGAATGCCCAAGAACCAGTTTGGCACAAGAGCCAGGAACTGGCAGGGAGGAAACCTCCTCCCTGTCCCCAAGCTAAACAGCATCCAGTAACCCCACACTTGGGGGAAACCAACTAAAGAATTCCCCCAAAGGAGCAGATGACTGGAATGAATATTGGACTTTTTCTTCAGATTTTTACGTATTAGAAAGCAAGCTTATACAAACAGCTCATACTTTTCTTAAGCTTTTTCCCCTGCTGTCTCTTTTGTTGATGCCAGTGATGCCTTTGCACTTTCTGGAAGGTTAATAGGGTAAATAATTTGCTCTGTATTAAGGAGGAAGATGAAATGAAGACCTATAACTTCTGATTTAAGAAGACCAAATAATATTAACTCTGTTTCCACAATTTCTCCCAGCAAGTCCAGTGACTTGTGACTTAGTGGATCTGTTCCTGTTGAAATCATCCGAGTCACTGCAATGGACCCATAAATGCATTTCAACACTACTCTACTCACCAGCTTTTCTCTGCTAATCCTCAGAGAGGTCATCAGTAAAGGGGAAGATTTATTCCAAGAGCTGAAATTGATACCAAGAGGTTAAAGCTACAAAATTGGCCACTAATGGGGTTTTCTTTCCCTGCAGCAGCAGCTCCCCCAAACCCCCTCCAGCTCTGCTAATGCATTTCTCTAATCAAAGAGAAATGGAATTTCTCACTGACTAACTGATGTTGTCCATATATCAAAAACAAGATCAGCATAGATGACATTGGCTTAAGAACAGCAAAAAACTGGGGCATGTTTTCTATTTCTTGAGCCCTTTCTCCTCAATCTGAGACCCTTTTACTAGTTCTTGAAGCTGCCAAAAATAGCCCAAAGTGCTATTTTTGGAAGTGACTGACAGTTGTTCTGCTTGGATGTTGTGTGTGCTTTATTCTGCTGCTGTTTTCACCCAGAGGGTTGGCAAGAGAGAATCATTCTCAGGGCACAGGCACTGGATCCTGGAAGTGGCAGCAAACAGATGAAGAGCAGTATTTTTCTGAACAGATGATCTCAAACAATTCTCAGTATGAGAGCTGTTGAAGGGAAATCCTGGCAGAAATATTTTAGCCAGACTTACTGCCTTGTGAAGCACATACAGCCACCAAGGGATGGACCACAGCAAAGGAAAAGTATTTCCAGGGAAAACTGAGGAGAGTGTAACTGAACTTTGCTGGAGTGAAGCACTGCAGAGACCTGGACCATCCACTGGGACCCAGAAGCCAAAACCATCTTTGTGAAGGAGGACTTTAACATCAGAGAACAGAACTGTTGGAATGAACAGTGTTGTGTTCCATAATGACAGAAAAGGCTTCCTTGGATATGTGAGGAACCAAATTCTGCATTTAAGAGAGGCAACAGAAAAAGATGCTGCAGAGCACTGGGCTAAGAAATGCAGGCTACAGAATGAAGATAATGATGATAAATGGAATTCTTTTTTCAGGCATAAAGGAGGAAGGACATGTTTTCTTTCAGTTGCTCTATTCCTTACTTTGTGAAGTTGTATTTGGCAACACCCACATTAATTTGGATTATGGAAATAGTTCAGCATTACAGCTTGGGCCTGCCCTGGGAAGATACACCTGGCAACAGGACTGCAAGAATAGGGCTGAGAGACTGAGTGTAAGAAGCTCCTTGAGGCTCATCCTGCGAGAGAGAACCCTCTTTGCTCCTGTCAGGCAGAACTCTCCAATCCCCATCACTCCATTCCTGACCCTGGCAGGGCCCAGCCACCACGGCACAGGTTTGGTTTGACACAGGAACACAAAATGGCTCAAGTGGTGCTTGGAAAAGGAGACTAACAATGGAAACAGAGAGTCAAAACAAGCTTATGAGGAAGAAAACCTAAACTGTACCAGCTGGCCTTGAAGGTAAAGGAGCAGCAAACATCTGTAAGATAAAAAGTTCTTAAAAATAGTATTCTTAATAGTAGAGTAAACCATATTCCATTTTCAGTGTTTCAGTGTTACAAGGCTTCAGGCTTTCGAGGTTCATGTTTCTCAAAGCTTTAACTCAAACATCTCCTCTGAAAGGCTTTCATTGAGTTCTACTTCAAATGTAATACCTGAAGGATTTACATCCTTTCCAGGTTTCTCATCTAAAGTTGAAGCTGTGGACTCTGGAGCATTTATCAAAAGAACATGAGCCTGCAGAAAGAGTCCCCTTTCATCTGTATGAACAAGATCAATTTGATGACAGAATCATCCCCTCTGTTCCTTCAGAAGAAGGAGAAAGGCAAAGAGGCTCTCGCCAAGTCACAGGTTCATCTGCCCTGACAGAGCAGAACCAGCTCCTGCCTTGGCCCTGGGACACTCCACACCCAGAGGTGGGAGTTCAGACTGTGGAGTAGTTCAGGAGTCCTGGAAAGCAGCACCCAGCAGCTCCTTTGATCCTTGCTCTGGGGTCAGCATAATCAGCTGCTGTTTAACACATTTTCAACACAGGAAAATGCTCAATGAGTAGCCAATGTTATAAAAGGCTGAGGGCACTTTCTCAGTGTGACTGAGTTCAGGTTAACACAAAACAAGCATAAATCCAAGTTTCTACTTACCAGTTGGTCTCTGCTTTGCTCAGAGGTGCCATTAAAAATAGACTCTTAATGTTCTGTTCTGGTTTTTCCCATTACCTAATTTTTGCAGTGCAGTATTGAGTATACTTTAAATACAAGAGGAAATGCTAAAATACAGAGAGGCACTTTTATGAAATATATACAAAGATATGGTGCCTTTTAGCAGCAGATCCTTTAAGCAATCCCAGCACGGTGTTTTGGGGGTTGTTTTTTTGAGAGTATTACTTATTAGAAAGTTGCAGTGAGTTCAAGTAGGTTTTTACCTGATTGAAAATATCTCCTCGAACAACTTCACAATCCACTCTGTATTTACAGATCAGGCAGGAAGCTGTTGCAAAGGAACCTGAAGGGGAAAACCCATATGGTAGAATCAGAATTTTCAGTCATTCAAATTGAGTCTTTTTGCCCAAGCTGTTTTGACACAAAGGCTGTTATGTCACAGTGCTACAGAAATCAGGCATTAAAAAAGTCATGTAAAATTAAGAGGAGATACTTGTAATACTAAAATTTGTTCTTCTAGATGTTAATCAGCAGAAATCTTGTTTTAAGAGTAGCTCAAAGTAACAATTCAGACCTTTATACAGCATGTTAGGGACATGCTTGCCAGACTAGCAGACCTAACCCTCCCTGAGGCTTCTCTCACAGCTCTATTCTGTGAATTCATTTCACCATCAGGATTTGATCAGGAAATTTGCTGTCCCAAGCAGAGCCAGCAGTCCACGGCCTCCAAACACCCAGCTACAGCAGTGGCAAGGAATGCAGTCCAGTTCCAGAGGTACTGGCTGTGTGCAAGAGCCATTTTCAACTCAGAAAATGCATCTCAGAGAATGTAGTTTTCATGGCAAAACTTTACAGTAGGTCTGCAGTGAGAGATGGGTCTGAAGGTTCACATATCAAGTCCCCAAATCACTTCAAGGTTCCTTGTTAACTACTCGTGATTAACTTGCCACAGCCAGAGAAAAAAGGTAAATACAGCAGTGAATTTAAGTGTATTAACCCTTATGTAAGTGTTTTGGTTTCTCTTTAGCCACCACCATTAGTCAAAGACCTTTTGGTAAAGAGCAGCAACTGTATGTCTGATAAAGCCTGATGTGCTCCAAACAACCTTTACTAGTTTCCAAAGGCCTCAAAATCTCAAAGTTAGCATGTTTTTAAAAAATCTGTTTAATGGGAAGTCACCTTATACAGGACATTCCCTAAAGATGGTCTGCAATGCCATCCCTGCAGTGTGCAACTGGAAAAATGGGGAGCTTGAGCAGGGATGTGCCTCAAACATGACAGCACAGCCTTTAGACAATTCATTTGCCAGAATTTTACTAAATTATGCACTTTAATTAAGAACTAATCTTCTGCATCCTATCCTTAAAAACACATCTTTGGACTGTTGGCTTGACATATGCAGGTCTTTGGAAATGGGAAGTGTATCAATCAAGTGAAGTGATTCCATGAGTTTGGCCTCACAGCGACAGGCTGTGTGTGACACTGAGGGTGCGAGGAGCTGATCTGCAGTGCAGCTCAACTCAACTGGTGATTAATCCACAGTGTTTTATACGTGAGGTGAAGTCACCAAAGTGTCACATATTCCAAGATTTCAGTGGAACACAACCTAAACAGAGTCAGGTGACAGCAGACTGCCATGTCACTGCCAGACAGTGAGAGGGACCTGTGACAACACTGATTTCCATGCTGTGTTCTTGTTCAGACCAAGAGGCACCAAATGCATTTTAAAAGCTGTGGTCTAAGCTGGTGCAAGCAGGATGTGGATCTTCACTGAGACACAGAGACCACTGTTTATCAAGTTCAACTTCTGAAAGAAGTATTTCCACTTAAAACACTTCTAGTTTAAATACTTAAGCTATAAAAAAAAAATTTCACCATTTTAAAAGCATAATATTTGTTGGCAAGAGAGAGGAATTCAAGGAGAAAAAGTTTAACTCCCAAGCAGTTCCCTTATCAGATGCAGCAGTAAGAACCATTCCTACTCACAAATAGGTGAAAGCAAACCCACTAACCATGGCACTGTATTATCCTTTGGATCCCTGCAACCTGCTCCAGGGTGTCGATGTTCTGAGTGTAGTTGCGAAGCAGCTTTCCTTCTTTATCCATCAAAGCTATGAACTTGTGACACAGAGATGGCTGGAACTGTCCTGGATAGATTTCCTAGGGAATTCAGAACACATCAGAGAGTGGAAATGTCTTTATTTTAAAGGCAGCAATTCACACTGAGCTCAATCTGTCCCCAGGGACCATGTCAGCAATTAATGCTGTCACTCCCTTGCCCTTTGCCACTGCTCTGGCTCCTGCAGCTCAGCTGCTGATCCCAGCAGGATGAACTGCCCCTTGCTGGCTCCTGCTTTGGTCTGTACACAGCAGACAAGCAGCATTTAGAGCTCTTCATGGTTTTGGTAACTATGGAATAGGAAAGATATTTTTTCCCTTTTGAAGTGTCAAGTAACATTGATATTTGCAAACATAAACATGTATTTTGATTGTCGGAAAGGAGGAGTAAACAAGTAAAAAAGAACAAGTATCAGCTAAATCAGATTTGGACTTTTCTGGCAAACCTTTGTATAAGCAAGCACTCTTCAAGTATGTTGACTTTTTTGCCTGGTGTAGCATTTTTTTGTTTGGGTTTTTTAGGGGCTTTTTTGTGGTTTTGTGTGTGTGTTTTAATATTAAAAACAAAGGAACCCAGTATATTAATGAGCATCAAAATATGGTTATGTGGATAGGAAACTTTGAAAGAAAGCCAAGCAGATGAGGAATGCACTGGATTTCCTTTTCCAATCTTTGTAACATAACAGAGCAGCATTATGAACTGTGAGGGAGCAATGAGTGAGCACAACAAGTGGTGACTGATTTTCACAAGTCCTTATTGGTGCTGTACAAGTTGTTGTAGTTTGGGTTTGATTTTCTTCAGTCCCAAGGAAATTGCAGGCTATATGCAATTGGGGTTTTTGTTTCACATGTGTCTACAGCTCCTACAATTCCTTCTTGTCTAGGAGATGTACTCTATGTCAGAATCACAGACTACTCTGAGTTGGAAGGGACCCACAAGGATCATCGAGTCCAACTCTTAAGTCAATGGGCCCACACAGGGGATTGAACCCATGAGCTTGGCATTATTACAGCCAAGTTTTAACCAACTGAGCTCATCTACTCACTGCTTTTGAAACTGTTTAGTATCACTAACATCTTTTCAGCTATCTGGAATGGGTGTGTGTATTGTAAACTTCTAACAGGAACACTAAAAATAAGTTTAAAAAACAAAAAGGAGAGAATGTTGCTAAATATTTCTAGTTTTATATCTGATTTTAGTGTTGTTATCTGTCTTTACTGGCCAAGAACTGTTGGAAAACCTACCTTGGCAAACTTAAAGAAAGGTCTGGGATCCTTTCTGAAGTATTCTATATCAAACATTGCCTGAGGGTCTGGCAGGTCTGGGAAGTCCACGGCAAGGCGTGCATAGATGCCATCTCTGGATCTGAAGTCAGGTATTCCACAGGACACAGACACCTGAAACAAATGTTTGCAACCCCAACTAAGTGAAACTACACACTGGGCTGTGAAGAGCTGTGACAGAAACTCTGGGAAACCACAGTTTTGTATGCTCAGAGGCTTTAGGAACAAAACCAGTCTGGGTTCTCTGTATTGATTTTTCTTTCCTTTTTTTTTGTTTTGGTTTAGGTTTTTTTTGGTTTTGTTTGTTTGTTGTTTGGTTTTTTGTTTTGTTTTTTGAGGTGCAGCAATGTAACAATTCCCAAACAATTCCCAGTTCCAAAGGCAGCACAGAGACCAAGTTTGACAAGTGGACAAAAAACCTTTAGAACAGTCCTCACAGGCAGTACCAGGACACCAGAACTTCCTTTTACCACTGGGGGTTTTGTAAGATGTGAACAAAAATTCTGAATGCTGTTACATCAAATTTTGGTAGTAAGTGTTCACTGGTCTGGCAGCTCAGGCTTAGACAAGGTGGTTAATATTTTTAAATTTTCTGTATGTGCTAACACAGTAGATTCTTACTTTTGAAGGATGAACTTGTTGCGACAAAAACTGTTTACTGGTAAACATTGTTTATGAAAGCATTGTAGTAGTCAATAAGGACTAACATTATTGTCCCAGACTACCTCAAAGCACCCTGGAAGAGGAGGAGGAGCAGGTGTCTGGAGGCACAGAGAGCAGGCCAGCAGCCTGGGTGCCAGCAGTAGCAGTGCTTTTCTCAAACTGCTCTGAGCTTCTCGTCTGCCGAGTCGTGTCACACCCTCTGTGTATGAGTAACAGAAGCAAAAATGATCTGGCACACAGGTAAGAGCTGCAAATGTGCAACAGGTGGGAAATGTTCTTTAGTAAAACAGTGAGGAGCCTCATCACACCACCAGGGAGCAGCTCATGCTAGAAGTGACGTTCAGTCTCCTGAAATCTGATCAAACTCTCCTTATGATCCTCCCCCTGCCAACTCTTTTTTAAATTTTCACATTCTATTCCCCAGAGATTCATCTAGTATTTTGAGAGATTCACTGAGATTTTATTGAAGAAATCATTACCTTTGTTTGAAATGAAAAAATGCCTAGGACAGGAAATGTACTGGACAGGTCATGTGTTCTTGTATTTTGCATGAAAGCAACTGTTTAAGAGTACAAATGTCCAGGAATTTTTTGTTATGAGAAGAGATGGTGTGATTTCCAGCCTAAGCTCCAGTCCTTCCCATGGCCTCTCCTGTGCCTCCTGCTCCCCCAGCACCAGATGTGGTCCCACCCTCTGCCTGCTGCAGGGAAGGGTCTCACCCACCTGCCTGCCCATTTCCACACTCCCCCTGCAGGGATACGTACCCCAGCTCCGGTCAACACCATTATCTTCTTGCATTCTTGTAAAAGCTTCACAGCATCATCAATGGTATTGATGTCTTTCCTTTTTTTCCTTTTTGGTGGCTCTGAAAGGATGTTTATCACGATTTGCCACAGAGTCATGTCATCCAGTTCAGGGGGGGGGATCGTTTCTGGTAGCAGGTCCTTCAGGATCGTCCGTGGGTCTGTACCCAACATCAGGTGCTGCTGAACGAAAGTGTAGGGACCTAAGGAAAGAGAATTTAAAAATATTTAAAACTGGGTCGAGTCATGCAGATGATTATGGTCATTGTAAGGTTTATTAATGCCTGCTACTACAGTTATATGAATCCAATTTAATGCTCCATTCATCAAAATCCCTGTATGTTTGGTCTAAATTCTGAAGGGACAGGACAGCTAAGGATTTTATTTATTTACCACTATTTTATGAAGGATCTCATAGAAAGTTGGTCAAAGTAGAAACCCCAGTTCAGAGCAAACTTAATGGCTTTTAGAGGTGCACCTATGTAGCAACAGGACTTTCACAATGTGTCTCCATTTTATGGCTTCACCTGTATTTTCCCAACATTTGGTATTTACAGGAAAAAGCTGAAGAGACAACAAACAAGGGGGCACGGGCTCAAGCTCTGCCAGGGGAAATTGAAGTTGGAGAGCAGAAAAACTTCTTTGCAGAGAGAGTGCTCAGGCATTGGAATGGGCTGCCCAGAGAGGGGTTGGATTCCCCATCCCTGGAGGTTTTTCAGGTGAGCTTGGCCGTGGCACTGAGTGCCATGATGTGGTAAAGGGAGTGGAGTTGGACCAAGGGTTGGACTGGATGATCTGGGAGGTCTTTTCCAACCCAATCCATTCTATGATTCTGTGAAACATACATATACCTTCTAGTGTTATTATAAACCATCACTTAAAATAGACAAATAGGGCCCAGCAATCCGTGGAATTTGTTGTTCTTTTGGTCATCTAACCCTAATTATTTCAGACATGACCTCCTAAAGCCATCAAATCAATCACTCAAACACTCAAGATTAGGGCTGTAGAAGGAAAATACAAAATACAGCTGAACTAGGAGGACCCAAATAGCCATCACTATGGTAAGTTACATACAAAGAAAACAAATGGTGCCAACAGGGATCCCATAATGAGGGATCAGCAAAGACAACCCATGGGCGGGTTTTAAGTAGAATATTGTGCTCTCACGATGTGTTTCCTTGCAGCTATTCTGCTCAATAGTGGCAAAACAATTGCTGTGGCATTGTCACAGCTCCAAGTTCCAGGCCCACTGTGCCCCTGTGCGAGGCAAGGACTTGGTACTGAGCTCCCAATGGCCACACTTCTCCATTGCTAATGTGCAATAGATACTCACAAACCTATGTCACAGTCAGTCCACAGGGCTCACTCTCCTAAAACCACACAGGAATCATCTTCTTGTTCCTTAAAAATTAATACTAAATGAATAGGGTAGAAATATGCCACGAAACAGTTCAGTTTAGAGAGTCTGTGTATGATTTTCATAGGGGTCATGATGGGATTTCTACTGAAGAAAAAACCTGAGGCAGTGACAATTTTAATCAACATACAGCAGGTTTCAAGAGGTTCATTTTTAAACTCCTTCAACAGCACCCAGAATACAGTAAACAATGCTAAGACACTCAGAAGCACTAAGTGCCAGGGTTTTTTGCAACAGATTAACACTGTTTGCAGTCTGGGGAGAACTAAGTAACTGTTCAGAGCACCTACAAACATCACACAGGCATCTACCTATGCGTGGTCTGGGGGTCCAGTCACTGGAACTGGCGTGGGAGGCTCTGTCGTCCTCGTCGCTGTCGCAGGAGTGGAAGCCATTGGCCATGATTTCATCGCTGAGGAGGAGGTGATCTGCAAGACAGCACACCAGGAGGGTCACAGCCCAGCCTCAGGCACAGCACCAAAGACAGCACACCAAGAGGGTCACAGCCCAGCCTCAGGCACAGCACCAAAGACAGCACACCAGGAGGGTCACAGCCCAGCGACAGCCACAGCACCAAAGACAGCACACCAGGAGGGTCACAGCCCAGCCACAGCCACAGCACCACAGACAGCACAGAAGTTAATATATATATGCTTTTACAGCTGGTAAGAAAACCCAACCAACAGGCAGTTTTGCCACTTGGCACAGAAAGTGTCTACTTTTCACTGGAGGATTTGCCCTCCTAATGCTGGGCTTCAGTGGGCTGGATGCTGACTGACCTTGGTGACACCTCATTCTACGGAGTGTTGGGCATTATGGGTATTGTATCTTAGAAAAAAATCCAAATAGTTTAAAAGTATAATTATAAATACCTTTCTCCTACAACTCTAACTGTATTAACCCATTGAAAAACTGGATAAAATGAAGACATGTCATCACTATAGACAGCTCTGACTATGTTTTAAGAGCATTTTAACAGCATTTTGAAAGAAACCCACAAATACAAGCAGTTACATAATTTTGTGAGGGTGTTACCTTGCAGCTGGAGCCACAGGTGGCCACATACCCACTGGATGGTATTTCAGTTATGACACAAAATGTGCTCCCTTGAACCACCTCCACTAACTTTGTCTCGCTGGGTTTGGCCCAGAGTGCCAGTCCCCTCTGCTCAGTCCGTGGCCTTGAGCCAGAGTAACTCAATCTAACTCCTCCTGGATGGCCAGGAAGGAGTCCAGAGGAGAAGGAGACACTTGTGTCACAGCACGTGTCACTGAGCTCACAATGAAGAGGAAATCTAAATTCTAACCTGAGCAGCTTACTCGAATTTAGACTACTAAACCTTTTTATTATTGGCTTTATTAGAAATAGCCACAGCACCTGTAGGTTAATTTGCTGAAAATGTAAGAGATGAACAAAGAACAACCAATTTCAGGCATGCTCTCTAAAGCAAGGAATCACTGAAACAGTTTTCAGTCTCTCTCTGAAGAACCCCCTACATCAGCTGTTACTGCACTTGATGCTTAAATAAAGAACACCACAAAACACCATCATTTTTTTTATTCAGAGGTCATGTTGTCCTTTCCCTTGTTGGCATAAATACTTTATTCTGACTGGAACAGAAAGAGGTCCAGGACAGAAATTTGCTGTGTGTTCTCACTGTCCTGTTCTTCTGAGGCCACAGGTGCTCACGGGCATTACTGTGTGTTATTAATTACACATTGACAGCATTTCACTTCCACCTCGTTATGTGTGAAGTCAGTGAACATATTAAGCATTATGGAGAAGGAAAAAGTGGGTTAGTACAGATCAATAACTGCGAGGTGCAAGTTTAACTCAAATGACCTGTGTGGTTTCTGTATGAAGAGTCGAAGCTTCTCACACTGTGAGCCTTGCCACATACAGGCCACACAGTATCTGGATTTTAAGAAACAGTGACAGTACAAGCAGCTAAAACAAGTTTAAACTGTAACATTAACCTGATTCCTTGCCAGACACAGCAAAACAAGCCTGGGAATCTGAGGCACTTGAGCAAAAAGGCTCTCTGGTAAGAGATCCCCAGCTCTGCTCTTTGCTGTTCCAATGGAGTTTTTAAATACCCAGGCTTTATCCTGTAGCTCTGCTCCTTTTGCAAAGGCAGAAATTATCTGTAGTTTTACTATGGAGTTGAGGGTAAAAGACCTTTAACTGCATTCCAGGATAAAATGTAAATATTTTACTGGCCGAATGCAGTGTCTTACATATCTTTTGGTATGTCTGTTTGAAGCTCTGCTTTTAAAAAAAGGCAAAACGAACAACAACAACAAACAGCTCAAACACTCTGTGTGCACTGTGAGGTGTACAAGGGGGCTGCTCCCCACCAGTACACTTCAAAAAACGACCTGAAATAAACTTTTTAAAGATTATGGTTTAATTTCGTGCCGCAGTCACTGAACTGTTAACCAAGGCCGTCACTCGCGGTTCTTTAAAGCGCTGCTCAAGCAGCAGCGCTGTCTGTGCGGGTTCCCAAGGCACGAACAGCGCTGCTATCCCGGGCAGGGGCTGTGCCAGGGGAACCACCGCGACTGTGGCATTTGGCCGGCACTGCCTCGCTGCCAGGGCCGGGGCTGGGCCGAGGACACCGGGCGGGGAGGGGCGGCGGAGGGGAGGGGA
>VWZD01012511.1:144333-168745 GCA_013396695.1 Sakesphorus luctuosus
GGGGCCGGCCTGGGAGGGGGGCTCGGAGCAGGGCCACCGAGAGGGGGGGGCTCGGAGCGGGGCCGACCAGGGGGCTCGGAGCGGGGCCGGCCGCGGGAGGGTGCTCAGAGCGGGGACGGCACTGGCGGCGGGACCGGCGCTGCCTGCTCGGGGCTGCTCCGGGGTGCTGCCCCTCGGCTCCTGCGTTGACACCTTAGCCCCTTGTCCCCTGGGATCTGCACCTGAGCTACAGGAGCTTTCTGGCAGGTCAGCACGGCTGCGCTGGGAACGGGGCCTGCGTTTGCTCCAAAACAGCCTTTCCGTTGGTTCTCCCGTGCCCCGGAGCGGCGCGTGGTGCTGCCGTGTGCGGTGCCCGCTGGTTTCCCGGTGAGCTCGGTGGTGTGGACCTCTCCCAGGCAGTCAGCAACAGGACAAGGGGGCACGGGCTCAAGCTCTGCCAGGGGAAATTGAAATTGGAGATCAGAAAAAACTTCTTTGCAGAGAGAGTGCTCAGGCATTGGAATGGGCTGCCCAGATAGGGGGTGGATTCCCCATCCCTGGAGGTTTTTAAACGCAGATTGGATGTGGCACTGAGTGCCATGGTCTAGTTAATGGACTGGAGTTGGCCCAAGGGTTGGACTTGATGATCTTGGAGGCCTTTTCTAACCCAGTTGATTCTGTGATTCTGTGACTCTCTGTGAGCTGTAGGGGCAATCCTGAGTGCCCTGCCTGGGTGCTGCAGTGGGACCGTGTAACAGGATGAGTTCTGAGACACGTGGAAGTGAGACAGAAGATTCCTGAGACCACAGAATCATAGAATGGATTGGGTTGGAAAAGACCTCCCAGATCATCAAGTCCAACCCTTGGGCCAACTCCAGTCCATTAACTAGACCATGGCACTCAGTGCCACATCCAATCTGCGTTTAAAAACCTCCAGGGATGGGGAATCCACCCCCTATCTGGGCAGCCCATTCCAATCCCTGAGCACTCTCTCTGTGAAGAATTTTTTTCTGCTCTCCAACTTCAATTTCCCCTGGCAGAGCTTGAGCCTGTGCCCCCTTGTCCTATTGCTGAGTGCCTGGGAGAAGAGACCAACCCCCACCTGGCCAGAACTTCCCTTCAGGCAGTTCCAGACAGTGCTGAGGTCACCTCTGAGCCTCCTCTTCTCCAGGCTAAACACCCCCATCCACACGGAGGTGCCACCTTTCCATGGTGCAGTGCTTCCTTCTGTTCTGCCTGTGAGTCTGGGCTGCAGAGAGCTCAGCCACCTTCGCAGGACTGCCACCAACACAGAATTTTGATGTAAATTTCATGGGTATAAATTTAAGTATTGTTGTGTTTAATATTACTGCTCAACATCACATGCTATTTGCAGAAGAGTTTGAGTGAATTTACTACAATGGGATCCCTAAGTTTAGTGACAAGACTCAGTAAGAGAGGTAGAATTTTCTCATTTCAGGCCTTGATAGCTGACAGCTTGTAAAATCTTTGGATTGAAATTGTTGTCACATGAGTTTTGTCTTGGAAAGGTATTGTTTTGTAAATAACTGACTTTATAGGTGGTCTGTATATTTGTAGGGGAGGGATTTTTTTTTGTCCTGGTTCTTTCAGGTATTAACAACCCTGAAAAATACATACATGCCATTTTCCACGCTGTTTCTCAAAACAAACTGTGGAGAAACCAGATGTGAGTCAGATTGTTTTTATTAATCTGTACAAATTTGTGTGCGAGCATTCTTTCTGCTTATGGAAGCTGAGGCAAGAATCAGATTCCTTAAACAGCACCTGCAAGATGGTTTTGTCAGCATAAAAAGGAGAGGTGGGGCTTTAATGCTCTTGTTTTGGTGGTCATTTATGTGAAGACTCTGCTCTAAGGAAGAAAATCTGGTAAGTGATGTAGATACATGATCTGAGGGTATGGGCAAGGGAGTGACTTCATCCTAAACCTGCCTCTGATATTGCAGACATTTGTCACACTAATAATGGGTACCCTTAGTTTGGGCAGTCTGTCTGGTGGGTTTTGGGTCCTCTTTGTTTCTGCAGCTCTGAGCCTGTGTGGGGACAAGGATGTTTCCTCTTTGTTTCTGCAGCTCTGAGTTTGTGTGGGGACAAGGATGGTTCCCCTTTGTTTCTGCAGCTCTGAGCCTGTGTGGGGACAAGGATGGGACATGAAATGCAAAACTCAAATGAGATACATTGAGCCTTGAACTTCTGGTAAATGTGCACTCTGCCCTCGGGAAGCAAAACCACTGAAGTCAGTTGAGAAGAGCTGGTCCTGGAAGATCTGATGTATTTTAGAGGAATAAATTCAATTAGAGATTTCCAGATCTTGCTGTTTGATTTAAAGGGCCATTAGTGACTTCTACAAGGTGTTCATAAACATCCTGTTATGCTGAACCAGAATTTAATTTGGCACTTGGCTCTAAACAAGCACAAATGTTGGTATTTGTTAGGACTGACTAGATGTGTTTTGCTGGTTACAGAGAACAAATACCAGATTTCCTCACTTCTGGAACTGTTTGTACCTCCTCACAACACTCACCCCAGCGTGTGTAGGCAATAATATGTGCCATGTCCTGTGCTGTGATTCCCTTTCAAATAAACTTTATGCCCTGGGGTAATCTTTGGTGGTTTTTTTCTGTGTTTTTCCTGCTGCAGTTTGGATCAAAGCCCTTGTGAATGTGGCCTGAGCAGATGAGCACAGAAGGGAGCAGGGCCTCAGAGAGCACATTCCCTGTGAACAAGCAGCTCTCAAGCCCTGGGGGTTTGGCACTGGGATGCAGCTCGTGGGCCTCAGCTCCACAAACACAGGCACTGAAAGCTGGGCTGGAAAAGGGTTAAAGAGCCTTCCCTTTCACCTTTGGCAAATAGGCAAGGAGTATTTGGAAAGGGAAGGGATGTCAGGAGTGCTGTTGGGAGGAGGGACAGCTGTTTGTTTTTTGTCCTCCCCAAAGTACATTCTATTTAAATATTTACATATTCTCTTGTTAAAAGGCTTTAAGTTCTTTCCTGTACTTTCCTGATTTATTAAGTTAAGAATTTAATAGGGGGATACAGAGAAATTGGTAAGTGCTAATTCTTCACATTTCAAGTTGAAAAAGTGTTTCTATTGTTTTTTTCACTCTGAGAAATACAATGGTAGAGTTTTCTAACAGACTTAAATGGTTTCATCAAGGTTTGTGCTTGGTTGTTTTAACATTATTGCTTTTTCTTTCCATGTACTTTATTTATTTTACAATCTCAGTAAAACCAGAACATTTGAGACAATACAACCTTGAAGAGAAAGCAGTGGAAGACTAATAATAAATGTAAGTGCAGAACATTAATAATGCAGATAATAAGATAAAGCACTTGTAGATGTGAAAATGATACATTTGTTATTCATACCAACTCTGAATGGCCACTGGGTCCTTCAGTGGTTCACACTTACCTGCCCCAGCCTTGGTCACACACTGGGGGGGTGTTCTGTGCAGATCCCCTACAAGGTCACTGCATCTCGAATTGTGTACCTCCTGAAGGCGTGTGCTTGAAGCATTAGTTTAAAGAATCAACAGTATTTAATGACATGGAGCATCTTGGATTGTAAAGCTCTTGCTGGGGTGGGAAAAGTAAAAAAATAATGTTCCTGAGACTCCAGGGGAAAGACTTCAGCACGTGGTTGGTATTACACCAGAGAGGTAATCTGAAATAACAGGTCATGGAAGGCACCAGTTGTGTCTGTTGTCTTTGTTGGGCTTTGTCTGTCGCTAATCATAGTTCAGAGTTAAAGGTACTTCACTTCAGTGTAAAATGAGTTTTGCAAGGAATGTGTTTGCAGACAGTGAAGACCTTCAATTTGAAAGTAATTTAGCATGAGGAACAGTCTCTAATTTGAAATTAGTGAAATGTCTTTGGATAGTTTTAATATTGCCAGATATGAGATGGATATACAGGAGCTGTTTGGTTGTTAGCAGTGAGTGTGTACCCGAGGATGCCTTTGGGGAGTAGATTGCCCCGTTTTTGTTGAGGTGACTGACAGTACTGACAGATTTCAGCAAGGTCAGTACTTTGTTCTCCAGAGCTTGCAGACCTATAATGATTGTTTTAGAAATATTCCCTACCTTTTTCTGTAGTTGCCCATTTAATCCCTTCGTCAAACGCTGTGGCACAAGTTGCGGGTGGAAATGTTGCAGAGCAGGGCGGGCTTTAGGCGTGTGCCTGGCTGGCCGTGGCAGAGCGGGCTGAGCGGGGCTGGGCAGTGCCCGGAGCCCCGGACTGGGCGTGACCCGCGGCCGGAGTGACCGTGGCAACTACAAGTCCCAGGGAGCAGCGCAGGGAGCGGGGCTGTGCCAGCGCCTGGCATCCTGCAGGGCCGGTGGCCGCGGAGGCTGCGCCAGGCGCTGCGCGTTGGTTATACCCGCGTTTGGAGAGAGCCGGGGGGCACAGTGCGAACCGCCCGGTGCCCTGCGCAGCCTCCTGTGTAAGCTCTGAATCGCTGCGTGTCTGCTATACCCGCGTTCGGAGAGAGCCGGGGGGCACAGTGCGAGCCGCCCGGTGCCCTGCGCAGCCTCCTGTGTAAGCTCTGAATCGCTGCGTGTCTGCTATACCCGCGTTCGGAGAGAGCCGGGGGGCACAGTGCGAGCCGCCCGGTGCCCTGCGCAGCCTCCTGTGTAAGCTCTGAATCGCTGCGTGTCTGCTATACCCGCGTTCGGAGAGAGCCGGGGGGCACAGTGCGAGCCACCCGGTGCCCCGCGCTGCCGCCGCCTCCTGTGCGAGCTCGGAATCGCTGCGTGTTCAGCAGCCTCCTGTACCAGCTCGGAATCCATACCGTGTTCAGCAGCCTCCTGTACCAGCTCGGAATCCATACCGTGCTCCGCAGCCTCCTGTGCGAACTCTGAATCGACACTGTGCTCCGCAGCCTCTGTGTTAGCTCTGAATCGACACTGTGCTCCGCTCCCTCCTGTGCGAGCTCCGAATCGCTGCGTGTCTGCTATACCCGCCTTCGGAGAGGGTTGGAGGGAGGGCAGAGCGCGACGCGACCCCCCCGGTGACCCGAGCTGCTGCCGCCTCCTGTGCGAGCTCTGAATCGACACTGTGCTCCTCAGCCTCCTGTGCGAGCTCTGAATCGACTCTGTGCTCCTCAGCCTCCTGTGCGAGCTCTGAATCGACTCTGTGCTCCTCAGCCTCCTGTGCGAGCTCTGAATCGACACTGTGCTCCGCAGCCTCCTGTGCGAGCCCTGAAACACCCCGTGCTTCGCAGGCTCTGTGCCTTCTGAAGCGGCGCCCATGGATGCGATCCTGAGCTGCAAACCGGAGGACCTGGAGGATTACTACAACTTGCTGGGATGCGACGAGCTGTCGACGGTAAGAGCCTTGCCCGCCGCGCCGGGCAGTGTTTGGATGTGCCCCGGTGTGTGCGGGGACTGGGGCAGGACCTCCGTAAGTGCCTGGGGAACCCTCCTGCGCCACACTTGGAGCATCCCCCGTGGGAAGCTCCGTTTGCTGAGCTGGGTACCGATGGTGAGAGCCTGGAATAGCGCTGAGGGTAAAAGTGCCCGCTGGAACAGGGCTGTGTTGTGGATACAGCCGAAATTATTCATTAGTGTAGATCAACATGTGATAGAGTTACAAATCATGAACCAACTGCGTATGTGACAGCATCCAAATAATATTGGAAATTATCGATTTTGAAAAATGAAAAGAAGCTATTTATGTGCAGCTTATACAGTGAATGTTTGTAGCTATAGGGCACTGATAACACTCCTGAGTTTCTCAGGCTTTATGTGTATTTTTAAAAAAATTTTATTCATTGGTTCAGAGGAAAAACAAACAATACCTCCTTTTCATTCATCACATTGCTGTCTTTCAAATGCTATTTTCAATGACATTAAAATTCTAATTTTACTAATTTGTTTCAGTAGCAGATACATTCTTTATAATGAGATATCCAGCTAAGCAATTGTTGAGTGATTTGTTGTGCTTCATTCTAAAGGTGCCATATAACATTTCTTTGAAAGTTCCCCCTTAGGGAGCTGAGTTCTGGAGATGGAGCTGGCTATACAGTAACCAGTTTCAGCAAGGTCTCTGCACAATGTGTGTGTTTTTAAGTGTCCTGCTGACTGGAAACACACCATATGACATCTGTCCCTCTGGAAGAAGTTACTGAGAGGAGGGAAAAGTGTAGAATTCTTAAGATACCTCCTTAGACCATTTTTATCCCCAGCATATGCCAAAAAAATTTTGCCAGCTGGTTGAGCAAACTGTAATTTTATTCTGGAGGGAAAATATTATGAGCCTTTCTTTTGAAATAAATAATTTAAATTGTGTGTGGCTCTCGCGGTTTGAAAGATGAGGAATTTATATAAACAGCCTTTCTAGTATGGGAAAGAATAGTAACTAATTGATACCTCAGGGTGAATTGTTGTGAAAGCTTAAGCTGTGCTGGAATTACATAAAGAAATTTTGGCTTTTCAATTATAATAAGCAGGAAGATACTTGGGCAAGCACCAAGCATTCGAAAAATCTAAGCTGATCCACTCCAGTGGTTTCCAGTGTTTTGTTTAACTGTTAGTATGTCTTTGTTTTTCCAGTGGTTGTAATACTTTATGGTACTACAGACTTTGTGGGAACTTGNTAATACATGCTAATGTTGATTGTAAACCTACCCTATTCCAAGCCAACCATTTTGCACAGAAAATTACCTTGGCACAAAGAATGTGAACTGCTGGTTATCCAGCAATGGGGTATCCAAGCTGGAAAAGCCACGTCGTGCTGGTTGATTTTCCTGTGAAGAGCATGTGGAGAAAGCCACATATTGCTCTTCAGCAATACAGAACGAGTGAGAGCTGATTAAAAAAAGTAAAGGGCAACTGAAGGGATGCATTTTGCCTACATGGTCAAATGTCTTTACGTGTTTTTCTTAGAGCCAACTTGCTGTGCTGGGTGACTGAGCTTCATAACAGCAAGGCTAAGGATGAGTGCATGGAAAATGAAATTAAATAAGTAGTGTCACTGGCAGATGGTTGTTGTTACCTACTTTGCTTGTACTCCAGCTTGTAAAAATGAACAGGACAAAATCTTTCAGCATTCTTTGTTCCTCCTACCAGCCCCTTTCAAAAAGCAAATTTGAAAGTCTCTTCTGGGTCTATGTGTTTACTCACTTTAAATCTCAATATTCTGTTTAGGTTGAACAAATTCTTGCAGAATACAAGATTAAAGCCCTTGAATGTCACCCTGACAAGCATCCTGGAAACCCCAAAGCAGGTATGTATTATTTCCTGTTTAAAACCAATTCACATGAGCAAGGTACTAAATTCAGCTTTAAAACTTTGTTAATTAATCTTTCCCCTCAATATATTTTAATCATCATGTGTATTGAGCATAATCTGTTTAAATAGCAAGGTTTAAATATTCTTTTCTAAGACTTGCACACACCTAAGTGATTTATAGGTGTTCACAGGAGAGGAGTGGGGCTGTTGGTGTTTAAAAGTTTAAAGGATTTTTCAACTTGAGACCCCAGAGATTTGCTGTTTGAGGGACGAACTACCACCTATTAACAATAACCTGATCCCCAATACTTGTTGTAGCACAAGTACCAAGGGAATCAACTTTGTCTGCAAAAAAATCTGGCTATTGCAGCAGGGAAATGAGAATTCCAGTGCACAGCCCTGTTCTATTTGTATATCCCCAGCCTGTGTCATATTCCCTCCTCCCAATTAATCAAAACTAACCCAAAAAAGGAAGGCCAGGTACCAAATATCCAAACAGCTTTGTTTGTCAAGAAGAAATGTTTTATGCTCTATTTACCTGAACTTCCTGTATTTACTTTAAATAACTTCTTAAGGTACTGGTGCAAGTTTACTTTGTATTTTTTATTTCACCAGCTTAAAGCTCAATAAAGAGTAATTAAAGTAGGCCTTTTATTTGTTGAAAACTAGTAACACTATAATAAGGAAACTTCATAGAACTGCCCTCTCAACTGTTGTGTCTTGTTTGATTTGTAGTTGCCAATTTTGATTAGGTTTGGGCATAGTGTGTTTCAAAAGAAATCTCTTTAATTTTAAAGTGGAATAAATGAATAATAATAATAATATATCACTGTAACAGAGGTGAGTCATAGAGAAAGTCTGTCTTTATAACACTTATACAAATAGTAACATGCCTTTATAACACTTACACAAATAGTAACATGCAGCTGCATCCCTAGTAACCATTCCATGAAAAATTCCCCTGTGGGGAAGGAGCAGAGTTCTCATTCATCCAGTCTGGTATTCAAGGTGACATTTTAGCATATGTATAGAGAGCACACCTAGCAAAATTCACAGGTTAATTAACTTGAACTATATTTAGATTATTATTCTGGCTTGGTAATTTCTGCCTGTCTGTATTTTTCCCTTTCCATGTTTTCCTGGTGGTGTACTTGTCTCTGACTTCCTTGCTGTTGTGGAGCCAAGTGTGTTCCTCTAAGCAGTGTCACTCTAATTGCCCTTTTTAAGGTTGTCTGCAAGGGCTGCCTTGTGCCTTTTGCCTGTGTGCTCTGCAAGTTCCTCTTAAACTGAGGAGCCAGTGGACTAAGAAGCATTTTATTGCTCATTTGCAGGGACCTCAAATTTTTTACATTGTATTCATTGGTTCAGAGGAAAAACAAAAATAATATCTCCTTTTCATTCATCATATTACTGTGTTTTAAATGGTATTTTAATGACATTAAAATACTAGTTTTACTGATTTGTTTCAGTAGCACTCAGCAATAGGACAAGGGGGCACGGGCTCAAGCTCTGCCAGGGGAAATTGAAGTTGGAGAGCAGAAAAAACTTCTTTGCAGAGAGAGGGCTCAGGCATTGGAATGGGCTGCCCAGAGAGGGGGTGGATTCCCCATCCCTGGAGGTTTTTCAGCTGAGCTTGGCCGTGGCACTGAGTGCCATGATGTGGTAAAGGGACTGGAGTTGGCCCAAGGGTTGGACTTGATGATCTGGGAGGCCTTTTCCAACCCAATCCATTCTATGATTCTATGATATCCATCTAAGCAATTGCTGAGTGATTTCTAGCTAAAACAAGTGTGCTTCATTCCAAAGTTGTCCATATACCATTATTTTTAAAGCCTAAACCAGCTCTAGCTGTGCCAGCTGTGAGCAGAGCCACCACCTGTGGGCAGAGCCACCACCCCTGGGGCTTCTCCTTCTGCCTGCTCTGTCCTGTTTGCTCTGAGTCATGGTTGGCAGCTCCCCATTCAGTTTTTGGAAAGCAAATCTTGTCTTTGACATGTTTGTTGGTTTGTGTTGCAGTGGAGAGCTTCCAGAAGCTGCAGCAGGCCAAGGAGGTGCTCACCGACGCCGAGAGCCGCGCGCGCTATGACTGCTGGCGCCGCAGCAGGGTTGGCATCCCCTTCCTGCAGTGGCAGGCCCTGGGCAGCAACGTGAGAACGGTGGGTGCACGGGGGGCTGGCCTGGAATAAAGGCTGCTGCAATGGTTGGGTGGTTCTCCAGGTCCAGGGCTTAGCCTGTTACCTAGAGGGGTGTGCTCCCCTGCTGTCCCCAACCATGTGGTCCCCAGGGAGCCTGCGAGGACCACACAGAGACCACAGGAGAGGGAGGAGAGAGAGTTTATTCCTACAGGGTCAGGGTTTATATGGACCTTGGAGGGATCCAAAATCTACCAAAAAGAAACAAAGGGGGCTTGGCTGTGGGCCAATGGGAATCAGGGGTTTACAACCCATAGAAAAGGGGATAGGTAACATCCATGTCACAACTTCCCTCCAGACCCCTGGATAACACCTATCTCAAGGAATCTTGGGAAGGAGAAGCAATGACTTTGCAAAAAGGACTTTAGAAACCATTTTGTGCATTCAAACAACATTAAAAACCTCAGTTTTTAAGGCATTAGAATCAGCTTCTTCATTTTCTTGAAGGTAAATGTTAAAGAAATGATCTTTAATGTCCAAAATAACAAGTGGCCAATCTTGTGGAATCATGGTAGGGGATGGCAGTCCTGCTTGGAGGGCTCCCATTGGTTCTCTGATATTGTTGGCTTCTCTCAGATCATGCAAGAGCCTCCATTTCCCAGATGATTTTTGGATTGTGAAAATAGGAAAGTTCCATGGGCTGTTCGTGGGAACCAATCTGTTTTTATCTAATTGTTCTTTTATCAAACCATGAATTTGATGCAATTTCTCTCCTCTGATGGGCCACTGATTTATCCAGAGGGGTGTATCAGTTACCCAGGTTAGGAGTGGTGCTTGCAGCACACCAGTGGTCCTCATTATAAATTAGGAATGGATAAAACAACTGGCTGCAGTGAGCCAGGGGAGAGCTGTGGCACTGGGGCTGCAGGGCTTGGGGATGGGAATGGTGCAGAGCAATTCCTGCTCTGTGGGTGTGGGGTGATGCCTCAGAGGTTTCTGTTTTTTTCCTTTTTATGGATTTTAGAAGTACTTGCAACTGTAGTACAACACAGATTTGGTATGTTAATATTTCTAGCAGCTTAAGTTCAATGTTGATTTATTGTAACCTCTACCACACATCAATGTCTAAAATTCCATCAGCTATTTAGACTCTTCTCAAGGTAAAAAGCTGAAGAACATCAGAAGGCCTGCAACACAAGACATAATCATAAGCCAACAGCCCAGGGCTCTAAAGAACACTGGAAAACCTCTGAGCCCTGTGTGTGCTGAGGAAGACAAAATGATGAAGAGAGGGTCCCACTGCCAGAGATGCTCAAATCTTGGCAGGTTGTGCCGAGGGGCAGGACAGGGCTGGACTGAGAGATGTGTGAGCTGGGGATTGGGGGGACAATATTACAAAAACCATGGAAATCAGTGTTCAAAAGAGGCACATCATTATGTATTCCTGAAAACCCCAAGCCTAGACATGAAAGAATATACCTTTTTATCTTATCTCACACTAACTAGGCTCAGAGGCTGTTTTTGGGGGTCTCTCAAGGCGTCAGAGGGAAATTAGGAAGAATTGGAGGTCTGTACAGGCCCATTCACAGAAGGGTGTTAGTGTAAGAGTCTAAAAAGCCCCCAATCCCAGTCTGGGGGTAAAAACTGGAATGTTTATTGAACACATTACATGCAATTTAAAGGTCTCGGGGCCAGGATATGTTAATAAGGAGGATGGATTATGGTAACATGTGCTAACTAGGGGATTATACAAGTTTTGGCCAGGTTGCACAATTAGTTAATATTTTCTATAACATAAGGGAAAGAAAGCAAAGGGTTTCAGCATGAATTGATAACATTCATCTTAAAATCCATCTCTACCTTGGAGCTGGGACAGCCAATCAGGATGGCTGAACATCAACAGGCCTTGCTGTCCTTAGTGAGGGGGTTTTGGCTCAGCCTCTGTTGGCCATGGCTTGGTGCTTGAGCTTGGCAGGCTGCTCACTGCTGGGAGCTGAGTTTAGATTCCTACATGTTAGGGCAGTAGTCTTCGAGTGAATTTATCAAGTTGCTGCTTTTATGTGTGTTATAGGAAGTTTAAGGAACTTAAGGGCTGTTCCCACATGCTTCAGCATGCTTTGTTTTTCTGGGAAACTTTTATTTTTTTGCAAAGTTAGGTTAAAGCTGAGACCTTTTTATAATATATTGTCCTTTTGGTACATTGCTTATCAGGCAGGTTTCCAGGCTATCTGTTAAAGGACATCTCATTGAAAAATCCAGAAGATCAATCAATAGAATCATAGAATGGATTGGGTTGGAAAAGACCTCCCAGATCATCAAGTCCAACCCTTGGGCCAACTCCAGTCCCTTTACCAGATCATGGCACTCAGTGCCACGGCCAAACTCAGGTTAAAAACCTCCAGGGATGGGGAATCCACCCCCTCTCTGGGCAGCCCATTCCAATGCCTGAGCACTCTCTCTGCAAAGAATTTTTTTCTGATGGGTTCCTTGAAACCCTGGGCTTCACACAGGGCTTTGGAGGGGCCCTGCTGGGCTAGGAGGGTGCCTTGTGACAGAGTGGGGTGCCTTGTGACAGAGTGGGGTGCCTTGTGACAAAGGCAGATGTTCTGAGGGTTGTTTTCCCTTGTGATTTTGCTGGGGTGTCCCTAGTAGTCCTTGATTCCATAATATTTGATTTTTTGTCTGCCTTTTTAGAGTGAATGATAGTTACAAGTCTACATGGTCCTATTTTAAGGCAGGTGAATAAAAGTTTCCATGGTCAGTTCTGCTTAGGAGAGAAGTTTGGGCCTCTTCAACTAAGCCTGAGTTTAAATGTTTGCCGTTAGTGTCCCATAGACTGAGTTCAGTTCAGCTTTGGAAAAGAACATTTCTGAAGCCACTCAAGCCCTCTTTAAACAGTGTCTGAAGTCATGACAGAAGGAACTGGACCAAAGGCCCTTAGAATTACTTGTTCTTCATCCCCTCCTGCCATAAAGTCTCCTCTCCAGTGCTGTGACATGTAACCATACCACTAATTACAATAATGTAAGAAGGAACAGTTAATTTTTTTTAAAAGCACAGGAATCAGCTGTTTGTTACTTTTGCATTCCTTTAGTCAATGCACTGGGCTGCCCAAAGTAAGAAGGACCAAATGCTGGAAGCTCCTGACTTCACTAACACCGACACAACTAATGAGGTTTGCACCCAACAAATGGAAAACGATGAAGATGGATTGTTGGAAGGGAACGGGGAGCAAGAAGATGTTGCAATTCCTGATGTGAAACCAGAGTGTTCAAAGAATCCAGACTCCCCAAGTAAGTGAAAACAGCCACTACAGAAAACTGCAGTATCCAGGGATTGGCCTGAAATAAGGGATTTTTGTCATGGGAAATTCTTCTTTGGAATAATATGTTCAGCTGGTAGGGTTTTTATGTGGTTTTGGGTTGGGTTATGTTTTGGGTCTTTTGCTTTTTATTACTTATTTAACTTTGAAGTTTTCAGACCCTTCTTCTTCCCTGCCCTGTGTTTCCCTGCTTGTTTTCTAGTAAAGCCAGAAAACTGGAGAAAAGAAAAAATTATGCTTCAACCAAAATGTAAATCTTAAGCTTATGTTGTCAGAGAACTGTTATTAAACCAAGTCCTGTCTTTTTTTCCCAATTTGATCAAACAGGAAACGAGGTTCAACTGTGAGGGTGGCAAAACCCAATGTAATCCCAAACATTTGTGGAAAACCTTGATATTGAAAAATTGGGCTCTATTACGTTATGCTATTTGCTCTTTTTTGATTTTGCATTAAAGAAAACATCCTGCTCCTTTTAATGGTGAATTTTCTTTGCAGGCAGTTCTTTCTCAGGTTTTGTGGGGTTTTTTTCTTTGTTTTTTTTTTTTCTTTTGGGAGGGGGGTTGGTTTTGTTTGAGTTTTTTGGTTTTGTTGGGTTTTTTTGGTTTTTTGTTTGTTTGTTTGTTTGTTTGTTTTTAATTTTCTTTTTAAGTTTCAATTTAATTTCCAGATATTGGAATGGGAAAAATACCAAACCCATCAAGCACCTACTTAATTAATCCAATGGGCATATATTTACATTAATAAATGTTAAGATTATACTGTATTTCTTTGACAGGATCTATATGCACTTCAGTGTTTATCCTGAATGTTAGAATGTTGATAATGCTTTTGTTTTGATCCAGGAAAAATGACTGCTTTAGATTCCACTTACAAACTGTGCTATTTTCAGTTCCTGTCTGCTGGTCTGTGCAAATTCTGGACTGCAACTCCACGTGGCTATTTCAGCCTGAATAAGAGATTTTAACACTAATTCTGCTAATAAGTTTCAGTTTCCTGATACAGGAAAATCCCATTTTAGCACTAACAGGCTGCGGATCAGCTCCTGGCAGATTTATCATGTCACCATCTGTCTCTTCTTGTTTAGATTAAGCCAGTGCAATTTGTTCAGTTCTGCTTTGTGACTCCTCTTGTCTGGCCTGCCCTTGTTCTTGCTGTTCTCTTTTGGATTCCTCCCACCTGATCTACACCTTCAAGTTTGGTGTTTGAGTCCTTGGTCAAACATACCAAGAAACCTGACCCTGCTAGTCAGGAGGACTGGAAGTGACTGATTTTTCCTTACTTTTTTGGGGGGAAGACTAAGAAGTGTTAATTCAGACAACTTATTTTATATGTGTTTGTACTAACTGCCTTGCCTTTCTCTTTTCCTTTCCCAGGATTTTCTGAGGGGAATTACTGGCACTTGCGTTTCCGCTGGTCAGGGGATGCTCCATCAGACCTGCTGAGGAAATTCAGAAACTATGAGATCTGAAATGCAAGCTGTGCAGAGATCATGTGTTCAGCAGTTCAGTACTTGTTTTGTCAGCTCTTCTAAGCTGTATTTTGTATTCATTCACTGCAATGTGAACCTTGTTCCAGTCAGTGTCCAGATCCTGATTTAACACCCATGCTGTGACCATTACAGATGGAGGTCTTTGGGTTTAATAAGCAAAGCCCTCTTCAGTATTAACACAGAGTGATTTTGTGAAGTTATTTAACATCTTATGTGTTGTCTCCTGTATTCTGGAATAGTGTGCAGTGGTTAATCTCTCTCTCAATGCTGTGGTGTTATAAAGAACATACTCTCAGTAGACCCAGCAGTCAGTGTTGACTCCAGGGCATCATCCTGCTCAGCGATGATCCCCCACAAGCTGTGTGACAAAACTGGAGACACAACTGTGCTTGTTTCTGTGCTCTGGCTCCCTTCTCCCTTGGCTTGTCCTTGCTGCAGAGATTTACAGTGCAGGCATTGCAAACTTCAGCTGTAGGAGAGCTGTGATCTTATGACACAGGTGGAAAAGAAGGTTCTTGTTGGCTGAGAAGGTCACAGTGACAGATCAAACACTCCTAAAAGTCACTTGCTTTCTACCTTAACAAGTACACTTTTTGCACTAGCTGTTTATTTTGGAAGGCAGTTCCAGAGCTTTACTTGTCCAGTTAGCAATGTTTTTAATTAAGATTTATTGGTGTACAACTGATCCTCCTTGGCTGTAATAATGCCAAGGTCATGGGTTCAATCCCCTGTGTGGGCCATTGACTGAAGAGTTGGACTCGATGGTCCTTGTGGGTCCCTCCCAACTCAGACTGGTCTGTGATTCTGTGTGTTCCAGCATTGTCCTGTGGCTTCATAGCAATTGTCCTCCCTGCTCAGGTGTGGTAGACATGGTTTTATCAGGGTTTTGTGTGGTGAGGAATGAAGAATCACACCAGTCAGCACTGGTGTGCACAAAATCTCACATGCTTGGGATTTTGATATTGTGGGGAACTTTTCAAATTCCACATTGTTGTTTATTTATTTGCTTTCTTCTTTGCAAGTGTGGGTAATATGTCAGGTATTAACATGGTGGGTTTGTGCAGGCAGTTTCACCAACAGTAAATAACACTGCATGCATACAGAGAAGGGGTTGCTTTCATCTTTTTAATTAAAGCCTTCACCCCCTCCAGAGATCCCTTTAGAATTTCTTGTTGTTTGTACCTTCGGTGGTACAAGCTGAAGGGAGTTCAGTTATACATTTTGGGCATCTCAGTGGAAAGTCTGACCTGAAAAGTGCAGCGTTCTCTCTCCCAGCATGGAAACAACATAGAATTATAGAATGGATTGGGTTGGAAAAGACCTCCGAGATCATCAAGTCCAACCCTTGGTCCAACTCCAGTCCCTTCACCAGATCATGGCACTCAGTGCCACGGCCAAGCTCAGGTTAAAAACCTCCAGGGATGGGGAATCCACCCCCTCTCTGGGCAGCCCATTCCAATGCCTGAGCACTCTCTCTGCAAAGAAGTTTTTTCTGCTCTCCAACTTCAATTTCCCCTGGCAGAGCTTGAGCCCGTGCCCCCTTGTCCTATTGCTGTTTGCCCTACAGGGTCTGATACCCGTGTTAATGCTGGCTGTGTTTGTACCAGTTCATAAAAGCTCGGAGCACTGGTGTTCTGGTACAGCTCCACTCATCCCTGCCTGGATGGCATTGGTGGCAACAGCTGGTTTTACAGCATGTCATCCTGCTTATCCAAAATATTTTTCTTTAATTCTATATGCTTTCCCCTTGCGTATTTTCCAGCTGGGAACATTATAGAGATTAAATTTGTAATTCTCTAACATCTGATAGATGTCATTAGTAGGGTTTGTTTTAGTGCATTTGCTGCTTCATACAAAGGTATTTGCTCAAGAAAGACTTGCAGTTCATGTTATAAAGAGGGATTGTAAACGCTGTCAAACAGTAGTAACGAGAAGCTCTAGTTCATGTGAAGGATATACAGTAATAAGTAATAATTTTCTCCCTGACACAAAGATGGGGATGCAGCCAACTGGAGCCCTTTGAGTCAGATGACAGCTCAGATTCTCCTCTCACCGTTTCACTCAAGGTAAAAGGCGGTAGTTGGATGGGTGATTTAGCACCAAATGAGCTCAGAAGTGAGTGTACAACAGACCTGTCAACAGCAAGCTCATTGTCGGTGTCATTAACACTGATGGCATTATTAGCCAATTATCACACGGTTTGTTTTGGCAAAGAACCTCTGGATGTTTGTCCTGGCTGGATAATTGCAGGTATTTGGAAGGCTCTCAGCTCTGTAGAAGCTGATGGCAAAACTTGTGTTTTGCTTCCAACATGCCTGCCAGAGGTCAGTGCTGCCATTTGGATTTGCCCTGCATAGAGGGCAGGTGGGGACTGGGGCCCCAGTACCATCAATACAGACTTTTTAATTAATATTTCTGTATATGTTAAACATGAAATGGTCCAGTTTTCTGTATTTCTCAACCAGGGTTGGATTAACCTAATCCTAGCAGAGCAAGCCCAGAGGTACTGGAAGGCAAGAGGAACCTGTGCAGCTTTTTACTTTCTTCTTTTTTTCCCAAAAAACCAGGTTGGACCTGACCTGTTGGCCAGTAACAACAGTTAACTGGAATAAGTGGGCAGCCTAGTTCTTTGTCATGTTAGAAAGTGAAGAAATAAACACCTGACAACTTAGTCAGTGTTAATCACTCAGGGTCCACCTGCCAAGCATAAACTGCCTTTTTTAAATTATTATTATTATATAGTATTTTTAGACGTTTTTCTCCTCGTAGCATGAAAAGGCCCAGCAAATGTTCCCCATGACATTTGATCTCCAATGTAGTGCCTTGGCCTCTGCAGTTGTGAGCACACAACAGACTTGTGCTTGAATTTGGACCAGGTCAGGAGCTGTGAGGTGGATCTCAGGCCCTGTGAGGATGTGATTGTAAGCCAGTAGAGTCAGGTGTCTGTGGGTTTCTATGGATTTAATTTGCTTGATTGAATTATGTATAATCATTGTATCTTTATTTACTGCTGCCATACTCACTGAATGTCATACATGCTGAATATATAAGATTGAGAATGTTCTACTTCTTGACAAACTTTGTTTTGCCAGTATTTGCCAACTTTTCCCAAGTGACAATGGAAGTGTTAAAGTCTGGATGATGAATATATGTATGACTGAAAATCTCAGCTGAGATGATGAATCTCAGTGGTGAATGATAGGTAAGGTCATTTCCTGAATGCTATTTTCTTCTTTAAATGAGGTTTCCAAAAAAAAAAAAAAAACACAACAAAACCCCCAAACCACGTAGTTTATATGTTCTATAATAGAGCAAGTATCCTGATGATTAAAACAGATACTGAGTAGCTTTAATTTCCTGAGCATGAACATTGCTATCTCACCTTCCCAGCAGGCTCATCTCCCATTTCAGGATATGAAAGTGTGAGCAGTGAGGCTGTTGTAAAGCTGATGAAATTACACAGCAAAAGATAAAGCAGCTCAGTGAGTTGTGGGGCTCTGTACCTGTCAGATGGGGAGACGTTTATCAGTTAGTTTGTGCTGGGTATTTTTATTACAGCCCAGGGCACGCACTCATCCACTGTTACAGGAACTGCCAGACCTCTCTGTGGTGTGTTTGTGCTTTCACCTTTGCTGTTCAGGCTCATCTCCCTTGTTAATGAAGATGAGACTCTCCCTGTGCTCTGTTTGTCCCAGCTTTGAAGGGCTTGTGTCTGAGTCATCCCAGTCGTACAAAGTACAACCTGGGAACTTCTAAATAGGTCTCTGATGGATATTCTATCCTGTCACAGGTGATGGATGCTGGAGAGACTGATTTTTCTTTCCTCTATTCCAGCTTCACAGTGGTTTGCTCTTTCTCCCTTCTTCTGGTGACCCAGTAAGGGAGAGGGGTTACTTCTAGAAAATTAAATTTTTTGCCAATGTTTAGAAGGTTTCCAGACTTGATATGTGTTGTGGCTCTCAGTGCTTTAGACAAAATGATTTGCTTGCTGCTCTGTCAGAAGTGCTTCTCTGAAAACATGGAAGGACTCTTGGCTCCAAATGCAGACAGCTTTTCTAGGGAGATGCAGTTTGACTCCTGGGCATCAATCCCTACAGAAGTGACTTTGCTGGGATTGTCAGAGCTGGTCATTTACTAGCAGGTAATTTCCATGGAGCTCCCAGATTTTGGGTGGGTGCAGAGAGGACGGTCAGCTCCTCCTCTTCCTCACAGCCTTGGTGTGAATGATGTCTCTGGGTGGGCACGGGCAGCAGAATGAGCAGAAGGGTCCAGAGGAGGAACAGACCGTTGCAGCTTGTTGGGTCTGGATGACTGGCTTCTTGCTTTTAAATACAAAATGTAGAATAACCACGTCTTTTCCTGTCAGTCCTTTGACATTTCCATCCCCAGCAAGGTCCCAGTGAAAAGGACATCCTGAAAATGAACCCTGTCTTTTGGAAATAAGACACTTAACATGGTCAGCAAAAAAGACCTGGCAACTTCTTCAGTGAAACAATGGGAAGGGCTTAGCTTGCCCACTGTATTTAGTCATTTGTGTCTTTTAATGCTATCTCTTTGTTAATTTGGAAAGCTGCCCAAACTGCATTACAAAAAATAGTGTTTCTCCCTTGTGTTCAAGATTACTGAGGTGAGAAGGATCTTTAAATGTATAAAAGAAAATAAAAAAATTAAATTCTTTACTGTTTAAACAAAATCAAGCCTTGTATGTGGAAAGTAGGTTTTGTCCTGTTGGGGTTTTTTTAATTTATCTGAAATGTCCACATTCCCAGAAATTTCTGAGGTTTTGCAGAGTGACTAACCTGTTGTACTGCTCTAAACACAAAGTTTTAAACTGTTGTGAAAATACAAATACACTCAGGAGAAAGTGGCCCATGGGCTGTGCCTTAGCAAAGGATATTTGAGTTGGCATTGAATTTAAAACTTCTCTGCAATGTCTGAGATGAGAAGTCTGACTCCAGAATCCATTGGCACATGCCTTCAGCTGTGACAACTTGAGGGAAATGCCTGTTATTGTGGTCATATTTTCCACTGTCCCATTGTCAGTTATTTCCCAGTTTAGGATTCCCTCCAAAGTGTAACCTCCTACTCTTCCCTGTGCCTTAACAGGAACAAACACCAAAACCTGAAATCCCTGGAAGCCTCGTTAGGGAGCGTTTTGAAATGTTCATTTTGCTGCCAGCTTAAACAATTTTTTGTTTGTTCCCTCTTTGTTTTGTTCTGAGCAGGGATAAATCAGTGTTTCCTCTTCTTCCCATTACTATTTTTGATTAAAGTTGCAGTATCAAAACATGAAGAAATGTGTGTGTGTGTTTGAGTTGTTTTTTTTCTTGTCTTTAAGACAAAGAGGACTGAAAAGTGGTTGTTCCTGCTCTGGCCTATTTTGGCCTCTGTGGGAATGGCCTTTTTCTTATTTCCAGCCTTTTCTTGCCTGACTTTGTGAATTTTTCAGCCCTTCACTACTGCAGTGCCCACACATAGGAGGGGCCTGACACATCTGCAAGGTCATTTTAAGCCAGTCAGAAAAGGGGCTTGAGGGGGTGGGGAAGTGCTGCCCTCTTTTGTTTTTCCTGGTTCTTAGTTGCAAAATAACATCTGTGGGGCTTTCCCCCCCTCACTGACAGATTTTGTGTGTGTGTGTGCATGTCTTGCATGTAAAGAGGGTAATAAAGGACAGGAAAAGATGATCTGGGACCCCTCACTGGAGGTCTGGGAGGAATCAGACCACCTTCCTTCATGAAAGGGAAGATTCCAGGGAGCAAAGGCATTCCACACAGAGCATTCTGCATTTGTGTTGTATCAGCTGTAGGGCATGGGGGCAGGAGAATACCCTTGGGGCAAATCAAGGCACTGGTTTTGTGTCAGGCATTGGAATAATCCTGAGCTTTGTACTTGGACACTGCCTGTCGTGCCTGCAGAGCCTGGACAGTGAGCTGTTAATAGAACACTGATCCCCATGTGCTCTTCTCTCACCTGCTAGTGCTGTTACTGCAGGTGTTTTAGGTGCAATGCCAGAAGTTTGCCCTGGGACCTGCTGCTGCTATTATTATTGTTTGTTGTCTGAAGTAGGGGAGGAGTGTGTAGACATGGCCCCTAATGAGCTGCAAGAGGATAAATATTTTAGGGGCAACAAAGATGATGAAGGGACTGGAACATTTCTCTTATAAGGAATGGCTGAGGAAGCTGGGCCTGTTCAGCCTCGACTCTCATTAATGTGTTAGAAACATCTGGGTGTGTGTGTGTGTGTGTTAGGGTTTTATCTATCTATCTGTCTGTCTGTCTATCTAATCTATCATATCTATCTATCCTATCTATCCATCTATCCTATCTATCTATCCATTCATCCATCCATCTGTATATATATAAAAATAAATGTAAGAGGTTATTTCTGTTATCAGTATCTACAGGGGGAAGACCCCAGGGGCTGGAGCCAGGCTATTTTTGGTGGTATCAAGCAATAGGACAAGAGGCAGTGGGCAGAAACTGGTGCCCAGGAAGCTCCACCTGAACATGAGGAAGCTTCCTATGCAGTGACTGAGCCCTGGAACAAGTTGCCCATGGAGAGTGTGGGGTTTCCCTCACTGGAGATATCCCAGAATTGTCTGGATCCAATTCAGTGCCATGTGCAGAGAGTTTGGATCAGACGATCTGCTGCGGTGCCTTCGATGTTACCGATTGTAATTCCAGCTAATCTCTCTTTTTGCTGCAGAGGGTTCACAGCGAGGAGTAAAACTCGCATCTTACAGACAATAAAAGGCACAAGGAGAAGAAAACAAAAGGTGATCCCACCGTTCCGCAGCGAGCAGGGTTCGAACCTGCGCGGGGAGACCCCATTGGATTTCAAGTCCAACGCCTTAACCACTCGGCCATCGCTGCCGCTGAAATACCGTCGGCCAGGCTGCAACCTTATAGGGCGTTCTGCGGCCAGGCCACGCCCCCAGCCCGCGCAGCCAATGGGCTACGCCGCCTCGGCCCTGCGCAGCCAATGAGCGGCAGCGCCCCGGCCTCGTCGCTGAGGGGCCGCAATGGCGGCGGCGCTGAGGGACAGCCTGGCAGCGCCTGCACCGCCAAGGCCTGTAGGGTCTGCCAGCCCCTTCCAGCCCCGGCTCGGCCTGTCGGGTCTGCCCCCCCCTCCCCGCCCCGCCACGGCCCGTCGGGTTTGCCGGCCCAGGCACTGCCTTTCGGGTCTTAAAGCCCCGCCACGGCGTTGGGTGTTCCAGCCCCGCCACGGCCTTGGGTGTTCCAGCCCCAAACGCAGACTGCGAATTCAGTGTGCCCGCCCGAGCCTGGTGGTGCAGACGCGGCCAGGAACTACTACAAAATACGTAACTATCAGGCACTGCATTAGCTTCCACCATGGTGGTAATTTTTCCCTTGTTTTTGCGTTTATTTAAGTTATTATAAAATGTCTCTATGGTTACAGCTTTTATATGTAATCTAACGAACTGTAGGTGTATTTTTTAAGCTAGTAACAGTTAGTTGTGCCAGCAATAGTACAATAGAAAGCTAACTTGACGTTGTACCTGTGCTGCAAAGGGTAAAAATAATAATTTTACCTCATTTTCCCTCCTGTAGTCAGAGAGCTTGTTAATACTATCTTTTTTTTAAAAGTAACTCGGTCATAATGATAATTGTGCTTCCCTCCCTCAATTTTTTTTTGGTATGAATTACTGATCCAGAAGCACTCATGATAAATCTTTAACTTGCCTCATATTGTTGAATTACTAAAGATCCAAAAATAGGCTCATAAAATCATCTTTTTAGGACTGTCAGACCATGCTTGCTGGTGGGAAAACAATCATTTGTCAGGTCTCAGTGCCAGAAAAGACTTGGTGGAGCTTTTAGTGCAAAACTGCTGTTGCTTTTATTTTTATTTTTTTTTTATTTACTTGAGGACAAGGAGCAGAGCTGTTTATGTCAACAGATTAATTTTCTTTACCCAAAACAGACTTATGGAAATCTGTATACCAGTAATTTTTTAAGGAAGATCTTACACAATGCAGGAATGTTTTTACTATTCAAAAAAAAAAAAAGATTACCAGAAAAATTTCAAATGCTCTACATCTTGAATTTTGCCCACTTATTAAGGACAGTTACTAAGAGGGAAAAATGACACTGATCTATATGAAACATAAAATATTCCTTCCCTGCTTTTCCAGATGCCTTGTTGTGTTATTTTCACTGAAGAAACTTGGGGAGAGGGAAATCCATTATATTACTGGGGTTCACACATTTAAAATGTTCTTAAAGTCTAACTTAAATTACTCATGTTTTACATAAACTACAGAAGCCAGTTTTTTGGAAATAGACTCTCTGCTCTGTCTCACAATTTGCAATGTCCAACTTCTGTGTTTTCAATTTAGGAGACTTTATTTCATAGCAGAACTAAGAGGAAACCCATTCTTTTTCTTTCAAGGACAGTTGCCTTTATTTTGTGTTCATGTGAATCCAGCACTTGAGATAAATGTGCAATTTCAGTAAAACATAATAAATCATGAGAGCTGTGGAGAAGGCACACAGTGTGATATATTTAACCAACTACATAGAATGGATTGGGTTGGAAAAGACCTCCCAGATCATCAAGTCCAACCCTTGGGCCAACTCCAGTCCCTTTACCACATCATGGCACTCAGGGCCACGGCCAAGCTCACTTTAAAAACCTCCAGGGATGGGGAATCCACCCCCTCTCTGGGCAGCCCATTCCAATGCCTGAGCACTCTCTCTGCAAAGAAGTTTTTTCTGCTCTCCAACTTCAATTTCCCCTGGCAGAGCTTGAGCCCGTCGTGCCCCCTTGTCCTATTGCTGAGTGCCTGGGAGAAGAGACCAACCCCCACCTGGCCACAACTTCCCTTCAGGCACTTCCAGACAGTGCTGAGGTCACCTCTCAGCCTCCTCTTCTCCAGCACAAACACCCCCAGCTCCCTCAGCCTCTCCCCACAGCACTTGTGCTCCACTCCCTTCTCCAGCCTCGTTGCTCTTCTCTGGCCCCACTCCAGCCCCTCAATCTCTTTCCTCAACTGAGGGGCCCAGAACTGAACACAACACTCAAGGTGTGGCCTCCCCAAGGCAGAGTCCAGGGGAAGGCTCACTGCCCTGGGCCTGCTGGCCACGCTACTTTGGATCCAGGCCAGGATCCCATTGGCCTTCTTGGCCACCTGGGCACACTCTTGGCTCCTGTTGAGCTTCCTGTCCCTCAGTCCCCCCAGGTCCCTTTCTGCCTGGCTGCTCTCCAGCCACTCTGTGCCCAGCCTGGAGCGCTGCAGGGCTTGGGGTGGCCAAAGGGCAGGACCTGCACTTGGCCTTGTTGAACTCCATCCCATTGCAATCAGCCCATCTCTCCAGTCTCTCCAGATCCCTCTGCAGAGCCCTCCTGCCTTCCAGCAGGTCGACACTCCCTCGGGAGTCGACATGGAACTGAATATTGCAGAGCTCAGTGTCTGTCTCTCTTTAGGAAAATTTGTTCCTTGAGCAACACTGGAGTGACCTCCAGTGTTCTTTTTGCAGGTTGCAAGTGAAGAGTTTCAGAACGTGTTGCAGGTGCCACATCCAACCGGTGCAGGTCTAAGTACTGTGATATATCAGTCTTTGAAAGTGAGCAGCGATCCAAAATGAGCAGGGGTGCAAGGCCTCAGCTAAAACAGCACTGCAGCCCGAAGTCCTACATACTGGGCTAGGAAAACTGAACAGGATCTAAAAGCGACACTAAACCCTAAAGGTATTAAGCCTAAAGTAAAACAGAAAGATAGATAAATTTGTAAGAAATATATTAACTAGGCGGAATTTTGGCTAATAAGCACATACATGACTAAATATAACATTAGGTTGGAATATTCATCTAGAGGTCAGCTGTGGCTCAGGGCTTTTTTGTTCAGGCCTCAGCACCTCAACTTTCCCCTCAGATCCATCCTCTCCTTTCAGCTCAGTGCTCCCTCTGTCCCCAGGGCAGATCTCTTCCTCCCCTCAGATCCATCCTCTCCTTTCAGCTCAGTGCTCCCTCTGTCCCCAGGGCAGATCTTTTCCTCCCCTCAGGTCCGCCCCCTTCCCGTCAGGTTTGCTGCCCCACTCGCGCACTGCCCGAGCAGTGGGGCCGGGGGCGATTCCCAGGCATCAAATAACCTCGGCCCCGCCCTCCCACCTGTTTTGGCCCTGCCCTGCTCACCTGTTCCGGCCCTGCCCCTCTCACCTCTGCCGGCCCCACCCCTCCCACCTCTGCCGGCCCCGCCCTCTCACCTCTGCCGGCCCCACC
>VWZD01012511.1:169054-217326 GCA_013396695.1 Sakesphorus luctuosus
GGTCGAGCCGGCGCTGCCGCTCCCGCCGGGGCTCTGCCAGGGCCCAGGCACGGCGGCGGTGCCCTCGTGCAGACACCGAGCCGGGACTGGAACCGGGCGGACCGCCCCGAACCCGCCGGCCCCTCAGGCCCCCTCTGCCCCGTGAAGCGCCTCAGCTGCCTTCAGCCCCGTCAGTCCCTGCCGCTCCCTTCGGCCCCCTCAGCCCTCCCTCAGCCCCAGCATCACGTCCACCCGTGAGGGGCTCAAACAGAAGGTTTGGAGTCGCCCCGGGGGCAGATTTTGGGCTGTTACAGAGGGCAGAAAGGTTTGGGCTATGGCGTGAGAGGGCTAGCGGGTTGTTTGGGTGCAGTTGGTGAGGGAAAAACTCGGGTACGTCAGGGGGATGGAGAGATTATGGAGGTAAAACTGAGGGGACTCCAAAAGGCCTCCAGGGGAGGGTTTGAGGGAACACCTCGGGCAGAGTGTGAGGGACAGAGGGGCTTGGTGGGCAAAGTTGGCAAAATGGTTAAAGCATCAGAAAGAATGGAGGTTTTAGCAGGCTGTGCTGAATAAGTATTCTGTGTAATATTAAGAGAGAAAAATTGTTGTATTGTTAGCAGTTTTGCTTTTTCCTGTGTGCACATAAAATTGGCATGAAAAAAATAATTGCAGTGTGAGGCAGGAGAAGTTCTAAATGAATTTTTCCTTAGCAGAAAATGGATATTATGAAATGCAGAGAAAGCTATGTTAAACTTTTGCCTTGAAGCCAAAAACAGCTGGAATTTTTAGTCATAATCATGCCTACATCTGCACAGTTGCATAATGAGATTTCAACCTCTAAAGAAGTTTCATGCATAACCCCCTTTTTCAGGAGGGAAGGCTGTATGGCAGGGCTTTCTTTTGCACCCTTCAGAATAATATCCTTGAGACCTTTTTAATGCTTTGATGTGGACTAGAATGGTAAAGGCTGTGTATCTCAAATTGGCAGGTAATGCTTAAATTTAGCAACTCAAAATTAAATCTTTTTAATTTCAGAAGAGCCCCCATTGGGATCTCACTATGTCTTATGAATATAGTCATGAAATGAAAAAAAAATATATAATTTTGAATGCTTCTCTCAAATTCTAGTATGTAAAGAAAATATGTCAGTTGCTAATTGGCCCATATATGCAAGTGAGACTAAGAAATATGAAGAAATAATTAATAATTTATACAGCCTTATGTCATGAAGGTCAGAAGCTGTTGCTGGGAAGGTAACTGTGAATAGGGCTTAAACAAATATATTTCCAACAGGTAAAACACCTAATGAAACCTCAGGAGCAAAATTCCTTGTTTCCTGCCATCTCTGTGGTTTTTAGTGCCTCAATATGAATTGTAGATGTGTAGATGATTGCTGGCTGCATAATCATATTGTGTATGTTGCACAGAATCTAGTGCTAATGCCTTTGAAAATGCCTGCATTAAACTAAAACCAGAATGGATATGGGTTAAAGAGGGAATATGTAACAAAAAAAAAAAAAGAATGATCCAAGACTAAGTTTAAGTAGCAGAAGTCAGAACCCAGATCTAACTGTGTCCTTCTTCCGGCACCTTCGACCTCAGGAGGAGACCGGTGAGGCAAGAGTGAGGAAGAGCAGCAGCAGCTTGGGGCTCAGGAGGGGCCACGAGAAAGGCCCTTTGGGCAAAGGGACCTCCCTGGCATCCTCAGGGCAGGGATATACACCCAGGTGGGCTCCTTCAGGGTCTTGCTGTCTTTGTGATGCTCTGGTTGGCTCATCAATGGCATGTGAGACCCCGAGGTTGTGGGCTTTCTTTCCTGGTGGAAAGGGCTGTTGTTCTCTTTCTTGCAGATGCTCATCTCCGAAATTGCCAGTCTGCTTCCCAGAACTGAACATGGATGAAGATTCCTCCTAGAGAAGGAGTGCCAGGACAGAAAGAACTTGCTGCTTCCCCTCCTACTAGTTCTCCCTTGTCCTTCCCCTCAAGTTTGCCCTCACTCTTTCATGTCAGTCCCTCTCCCTCATGTGCCCCGCTTGTCCCCTGAGGTCCCCTCCCCTCAGCTCCCTCTGCTCCTTGGTTTTGTCCTCCCTTTCCTCTCAGGACAGTCCCCCCGCCCTGCCCTCAGGACAGTCCCTCTCCCTTCAGGACAGTCCCTCTCCCTTCAGGACAGTCCCTCCCTGCCCTCCCTTCAGGGCAGTCCCCCCACCCTGCCCTCAGTCCAGTCCCCTCAGGTCTCCCCCCTCCTCTGTCCTGCCCCCTCCTTTTTCATCTGCTCCCATCCCCTCAGGTCAGCCTTCCTTCGCCCCTCCCCTCAGGTGGGTTACAAGCCAAGGAAGGATCAGTGTGTCAGCAAAGGTATAAGGACCACTCTGGTTTCCTCAGCCACTGCAGAGTGAGGAGGAAAAACTCATCCACACGGACATCTTCGCTTCTCCTGGCAAAGGCTGAGGCTGCTACCATGTGCTGTGGCATCCCACACCCTCCTCCAGGCTGAAAGCCCCAACGAGGCAGGGAAAGGTGAGCAGAGCCCCCAGAAATTGAGCACAAATATGTCTATGAGCATCGGGTTTAATTGTATGCAACACTTCTAGTGTATGTTAATTTTTAGTGGCCATTTGAACTAAGTAAAACTAGTTTTTTTAGTTCAGGTCCATCTTCCATTTCCTCTCAGATGAGTCCCCCTCCCGTGAGGTCTGACCAGTCCCCTCAGGTCAGTTCTCCCACTCCCCCTCCCCTCAGGTCCAGCCTTAGTCTGGGTGTGTTTCCCTGCCTGTCTCAAGGAATGGGGCAGGAGGCAGTGTTGGATTCTGTGCTCATCCTGCATTTCCAGTGGCCCATGACTTCCCTTGGTATTTCCACTTCACGTTCAGGATTCTGTCAGAAAGGCTTCAGCCTCCAGGGCCTTTTCATCAGGAACATGAGTTTGGATGTTTTTTCTTTTTTAATGGTAAGTTGTTCATTGAATACACTCAATGCTTCTCTTCCTGGTAGAGGCACAGGACACTCAGGTGCACACAGAAGTTGATGGGCTGTCACCTATTTACCAGTTTCAAATTTTAATGGTTGAAAGACTGATCTTCCTTTAGTGTGCTTATCTAAACAAAGGGTATTGCTGTTCAGCACCACAGTAATTTGCTTTGTAAGTGAAACACTGATGTAGTTACAAAGGTCTAATGATTAAAAATGTATAATAGGGATCATCTACATAACTCAATTTATTTATATTGAATTTTGCAGTGAAGTGAATTTTGTTTTTGTTTGTTCTTAAGTTTAAAGTAGCATTCATGAACTAAATGAGAGAGCTAAGAAGTGCTGAGAAATACTAACTGCAGTTAGTAAGATTTATACTTGTATTGCATCACATAGTTTTAATGTAGTACTCAGAAAATTAAATCTTTCTTTAATCAGCACCTTTCTTCTCTATTTATTGTTCCTGCCTCCTAAATTCATGAATTACAGGTGAGCAAAGAAGAGGTTTTTTTCCAAGGTTCAAGCTTGAAATGTAAACCTGAGAGTAATGAATTATGAATGAAATTGTAAGTTTACTGAGGCAATACCACATGAATTTCCCTGAAATAAATATTGTATCATCTAGGAAAGTCTGCTTAGATTATATGAATATAATTTGATGCTTTTTCATCAGTAATCCATTTTGCTGCATTCCTTCTATGCAGCTTTAAGTGCAGAAGACTGTACTGAAATGAGTTGACCATTGCATGACAAGGCCCAAATGTGATTATTTTTTTCTCCCTATTCCTTGCAGATGTTTCAGTACTGTCTCTCATATATGTCCAAGTCTTTGTAGTTTTTTTTTCTCTTCTCTGAGTAGTCACAATACATACTCCTTCCTCAGTTTATTTTTTTCCTCCTAGTTGAGCCTCTCCAGAGCTGTGAGATGGTGTCAGATTTTCTCAGCCTTTGGGCTGTCTGTGCCCTTTTTACCTCTAAATCAACTAAACAGTTAACAGGTAAAAACAGTTTGGCTGAAATTTTCCAAAATGAAAATCCAGCCTGACTCATGAACCTCATACAAATGTTCAGACTGAGTGTTTAAAGACCTCTAAGATCTTAAGCAGCAGAATTGAGTGTCTAAACAGAATAGGTACAAATACTGAGCCATCTCTGCCTTTTTGAGTTTCCAGAGGTGCTATTTCAAACTGCATTTCAGGGTACTCAGACTTGCTAGAATAACAAACTAGCAAAACTTCACTCATGTTTGTTTCCTAAATGGCTCTCTTGATGAAAAATCTTATAAATGTGGAATTATAAATCTGGAAGTGTGTTTTGGTTGTTTTTGAAGGTAAGTGAAGAAGATTGTTCATACAAAATCCCAGACTAGTCTGAGTTGGGAGGGACCCACAAGGATCATCGAGTCCAACTCTTCAGTCAATGGCCCACACAGGGGATTGAACCCATGACCTTGGCATCATTATAGCCAAGGTTTAACCAGCTGAGCTGATCTCACAGGATGTATGGTTTGTGCATTGCCTCTGTATTTGGGCTGTAATGCTCTTTCTTCCCCTTTCCCTTCTCATGTTCAACTGAACCTCACTGATTTGTGAGGGGACTTTGCCATGGATTTCACTGATTTAGGGTCTGATTTAGGGTCTAAAAACTTGATGTTAAACTACCTTTGCAAGACTAGGAACGAGCTTGGGAGGCTCTGAGTGGTGTTTGCAGTAGCAGCTTGTCAGTGGAGTGGGGCACTGCCAGTCTGGGAGGAGTTCCAGTTGAGCACTGCCCTCCCTGTTTGGACTCTTCCCTCCTGGGTTGTTTCTCATGGACTGGGAATGACAGGCAACCATTCACTGCCTCTCGGTCAGTGCCTCAGGAGCCAAGCTGCACCAAGGGGCTTCTTCACAGAGCTGTTTCTAGCAACTCCTTAGTTAGATTCCTGAATCAAAAGGTAAGATTGAAGAGCAATGTAGGCATTTTTTCACTTAGTGGAAGTACATGAAGTTGTAAATAAAAGTTGTTTAAAAAAATACTCACTTCTAAAGTTTAAAAGAGTTAAAATGCTGGTTTCTTAACCAACTTTCTAGAAAAAGAACTGTAAAGGTGATTGTTTTAAAAATGTTCTAAATATTTTAAATCATCATGGTCTTGTCACCTTAAGCCAGTAGCCAAAGCTGTGCAATGTGTTTGCTTATTTTCCAAATATAAAAAACCATATAGGAATAATGGGAAAGGAAGAATAAAATGTTGCATAGATGCTGGTATTTTAACAAGTTTAACTTGCCTCCTGGTACTTTGCTGGATTTTGTAAGGAAAGTTTGGGTAAATGTGTATTTATTGCACCTCAGTGTGAAAATATTGACTTACTGCACAATTTTATAGCTTTATTTTTGTTTATAAAATATAAAAGGCACTTGTCTATAAGTGAGGGGGAATGGAGGTCTGGTAAATTCAGTACAATATTCTGTGTATTTCAAAACCTTTATGTACACAATTTTCCATTCAGTGAAATCCATTTGGATTCCTTGTATTAAAGACAAGAGCTGTGTTCAGAGTCAGTGAAGCCCAAGAGATCCCACAGCAAGGGATTAGGCCTTGGGACAGACATTTAGAACCAGTACATAGTGAGTTGTTCCTCTTTTCTGCTATTCTAAATCAGTTGGTTGATGTTAGAACACGAATCCACCTCGGAACAAAGTTGGGTTGGTTTTGCCTTTTTCTTTCTCTTCAGCCAAATCCTTTTGAACTGAAGTGAGAGTGATGGTCAAAATGGGCAGGAATTAGTCTTTATTTCTGAAGCTGTTTCACCAGGAACACTATATCAGTTATATAGATCTTTTCTTCTGAGCCAAGTTTTGATGTGAAACTGGTTGTCTGAGTTGATAAAGGAAATAGGGTGCTGTGCAGCACCAGGAACCCCCTGGGAGAAGTGAGCAATGTGCATGTTGGGGTCTAGCCATTTATTCAGGCACGACACAGTGCCATTGTGATTTTGCTTAAATACTGTTTTTCTGTCTCTGTTTATTGGATTGTGCTTTTGTGTGTGCAAGGCAGCTGCTTGCCTGCATCCAAAGTGGTTTTCAAGCATATCTCAAAATCAATATATATACTTAAAAAGGATCAGTCACGTTTGCTACCCTTAATTTTGGGGTTGTTTTGCCCATAGGCAATGGGGAAGAATGATGTTCTAGAATACTAAACTATTATTTGCATCACTGGAAAAAACAAATAATGTTTTATGTCAGTTTGAAAATATTTACTTAAAATACTAAGTGACAATGAAGCATCCTGGGGTAATGCATCAGTATGAAACACCAAAGTTGCAAAATTAGTAGCAGCTCTACAAAGGAGTAAAATACCATATTTTTTTTCCTCATTGCAATTTAATAAGAGACAGGTAAGCAAAGCAGCAGAGTGTAATGTCGAAATAGGTGATTGTCAGCAAACAGCAAAATGGGGAAATGAGGAATAGCAGATAACATAAATAAAATTTTAAAACCTTTTAGTAGCACATCATGGAATTTTTTTTGTTGGCTATTTTTTGTAACGAGTTGAACAATATCCTATTTTTAGTGGAAGGTCAACTTGAACTTTATTTAAACAGAGTCTCTGGTTCTGAATAGAGATAGGAACACTTTAAATGTGATAACTAAAGGGAGGGCTTGGAGCCAGACCTCCTTAACCTCTCCTTAGGAGCACAGGATAACCATCCATGTAAGAACTGTGTGCCACTTAAATAGAGAGGGGTCCTTGTTCTGGGCTCAAAGTGCATGCAGTGAAAATAGCAATGAGACTCATGTGAAAAGAATTTTTTCTTTAATAATTTGAAATGGATCCAAAAAATGGTTGGGGTTTTTTTTAAATAAATATTTTTTCAGTACCTTAAATATCACAACTGTAGTTCAGAGATGAAAAATTCAGCCCTTGCAAAAAATTACCTGGAAGAAATGTTACAAACACAATTCTAAACTAAGCAGTATTATTTAAATTCTGCTGTCACTCATGGTTTTGTGTATCCACTGGAACTCCCCTGATCAGGGAAATGATTTAGTTTACTGGTGAGGTGGTGAGACTGTTGTCAGGTTCACGAGTTCCCAAGGTTCCATTTCAGTGGAGATGATTTTTCTCCCTGTGGCTGCAGGCTCAGGACTGTAACACATTTTTGGGATAGCTGTTGGTTGGAAAAGGGTCTGGGATGCCAGTGCAGAGCCCAGAGCTGTGTAGCTGGTCAGGCTGCAGGACTCACACCTCTGCTGGAACGTCTCCTGGAATCTGTTGGTGTGTCACAGCTGGCTGGAAGGGTGTGCATTCAGCAAAGGCAGGGATTCTGATGGGATATGGAAGGGAGATGGATGTATCAGCTGACCTAGGAATAGGAAGGATCTGGGTAACCTTACCATATAAGTATGGAAGATGATGTTATACACTTTAGATTTAAACTGGAAATTATGTTTGGAAGGGTTTTACTCTCCCTAGCCTGCTTGTTGGCCTCAATTAAAGAAAGTGGGAATAAGGTGCTTTGGTGACTTATTATGATTTCATCCCAGCACTCTGCCCCTGGGCAGGGAAAATGATTTACTCAGGTCACAGGGAATGCCAGTGCCTGCATCCAAAGTGGTTTTCAAGCATATCTCAAAATCAATATATATATACTTAAAAAGTATCAATCCCATTTGCTATCCTTAATTTTGGGGTTGTTTTGTCCATAGGAAATGGGAAGGAATGGTATTCTAGAATACTAAACTACTGCTTGGATCACTGGACAGAACAACTAATGTTTTGTATCAGTTTGAAAATATTTACTTAAAATACTAAGTGACAATGAATCAATAATTTTTCCTTTGTGATCCTATTTCCTTATGTGATATTGAAACACAGCCTCTGCTTCAAAAAGTGCTTTGATGGCATGTGCTGTAGGAAAAATATGCATGAGTGTTAAGGAAGAAGAGCCTGTTCTGAATGTTACAACCCTTGGAAAAATCTTAATATTTTATCTCACTAGCTATCAGAAGGTATGCATGAGACAAGTTCATTGGGGTGTAATGCTTTGCCCATCTCAAATGTTATTTTTCATAAACTGTAATTAAACTTTTTCATGCCATTAGGTCAGTCATGACCTGTTGCTTGCCATGTGGATCCTGCAGAATCCCTGAAGAACTAAGCTCATGCTGCTTTGTTTTCCTTGGAGTTTGATTGTAAGGGATGATGTGTAACACTATTTGTGTTGAGAACGATGTTGAAGAACTTGTCAGAACTCTTACATCCTTGGGAGTTTCAGCTGCTTTTCAGATTTGGATTGAAAAAGTGCTCTAGGGAGAAAGTAGACACAGGCAGAAGGGAAAGGGAGTATAATAAGAACTGCTGTGGTTTTTAAAATGATGTTCCAGTTACTTCACTGCAAACCTACACCTAAATGCAAAGCCTCTTTAGGAAAAGGAGCTTTCAGTGACTAAATGTTATTAATGGATCTGAATCTTGCCACCTTCTGCAGTTCTCCAGCTCTTCTTTCTCTTATGATGTCTGTGCATTAACAGATACTCTTGTTGCCAGTGGTAAGAAGTGAGAAAGTCTGAGGTGTTTGGAGTAACCTGACAGCTTTGTCTGTAAGTTTAAATAATGTGGCAGGTGCATTTGAGTTTTTCCCTGGTGTTAAACGGGCCAGATCACTCCCAGCTGTTGGAGATACTGCTCTGTTCTGGGGTTGGTCTGGCCCACAAAGTACAGCAGGTCTTCAAGCAAAACAAGTCCATGCTGTGATATTGGGAACAGAACTAGAACATTTCAGCATTCTGAATATATTTCTTCATGTGTCAGCCAGGGGATTAAAGAGAAATGCAGCAATTGTTTTTATGGCTTCTGTGGAGGGTGATTTGCATTTCCTGTACTGGCTGTAGCAAAACGACTGACAACTTTTATTCCCAGAGTGATGTTGGTACTCATTGATTAAGCTTTATAAGAAATATTGAAATTAAGAATAAATAATAAGAAACATTCTATTGCATGTTCTCAGCAGTGTTTCACGTCTTGGAGGTCCTCTGGTGCCCTGACCATGTGTACCTTGTTAAAAACCATCCTGACTACTTTGTTTTAGCATTCTTTTTCTAGTATTCCTTGATTTTGGAAGGCAATTTTATGAGATTGATAGGATAATATATTTTGTCATTGTAGAGTACCATACAATAGAAAAAAACAACAGAGAGAACAAATTTGGTGCCAAGTTACTGGGTGAGAGCCTCATGAATCCCTTTGCTGTCCAGCTCAGGACTCTGAGAGTGAGTCATTGCCCCCAGACAGAAGTGGGCATACAACCAAAATATATGGGCAAACAGTAGCTGTGCTGAAAATTCCAAGAATAATCACTAGAAGTACGACATGTTTCATGTCATCCAATTTTTCAAAAGCTTTTGAATTCTATTTTTTGACACACTTGTGCCCTGGTATATTCCTTTAAGGATGCCCATCCCCCTGCCACCCCTCCAGCAGCCACTGTGTCCTGTCAGTCATCCTGAAATACACTGGAGAGCTTGTCAGGCAGTCCCTTGCAGATGCCTCTGGAGCCCATAGTGAGCCAGAGCACTTGCACTGAAGTTACTAACACAAGGGAATTGCATAGTTGCCTTAGTGCTGAATATGGACCATGTATTTTCTAGGATAGGTGAGTGATATGCTGTTGGCTTTTTAATGATTAGCAGGAGATGGATGCTAAAGTGAAGATTTTCTCATTTATGCAGAATATTTTGTCTCTGCTTGCTGACACTTATTGACTTATATCTGTATGCAACTTACAGTTGGTTGAAATGCTGCAGGTGGTGTGTTCCATTGCACTGCAGATGGATACAGACTTTGGCTGTGTTTCCAGTGCCTTTTTCTTCTTACACAAAAAGACTCAGCAGTTTGGCCATGTCTGATGAAAAGACAAAACTCTTATTACCTAAAGTTTGTAGCACTCGGTAGGAGTGTGCAGGTGGTTGGTTTTCTGGCTGTTCTGGGGCACAGCTGTGTCTCATGACACGTGCTTGACATCCTGAGTGTTGTGATAGCTGCTGGTGTGCAGTGCTGAGCTCGCCCACTGCAAAGGTTAATCTAACCCAGTGCGAGGTCAGAGCAGCCTTTGGCCAAACTATTGAGGTGCTGGAGCGGGGCCAGAGAAGAGCAACGAGGCTGGAGAAGGGACTGGAGCACAAGTGCTGTGGGGAGAGGCTGAGGGAGCTGGGGGTGTTTGTGCTGGAGAAGAGGAGGCTGAGAGGTGACCTCAGCACTGTCTGGAACTGCCTGAAGGGAAGTTGTGGCCAGGTGGGGGTTGGTCTCTTCTCCCAGGCACTCAGCAATAGGACAAGGGGGCACGGGCTCAAGCTCTGCCAGGGGAAATTGAAGTTGGAGAGCAGAAAGAAATTCTTCACAGAGAGAGTGCTCAGGCATTGGAATGGGCGGCCCAGAGAGGGGGTGGATTCTGCATCCCTGGAGGTTTTTAAGGTGAGCTTGGCCGTGGCCCTGAGTGCCATGATGTGGTAAAGGGAGTGGAGTTGGCCCAAGGGTTGGACTTGATGATCTCGGAGGTCTTTTCCAACCCAATCGATTCTATGAGTCTATGATCCTGCTGTAATTAGGGGGCATATCATACTGGAGCAGACATATGCATTAAAATAAAAATGCATTGTGATCATTGGTTTTTTTTTCCTGAGGCAAACACCAGATTTCGTCATCTTAATGAGTATGATCTGCAAGAACAGAAGTTCCCTTACTAAGTGGAAATACCAGAAAATATCCCAGAATGATCTTTGCTGGCTGTGTATTTTTCTTTTTGTCACATGTTATATTTGCCTTGATTAAAAAAAGATAAATTAAAAAATGAAATTTAAATATTGATTAGATAATATTGTATATAACAGTAAGGAGAGCCTGGTAGGTCTAAAAGTATGTAGTTGGGATATCAAAATGATGTAAGATTTTGTAGTTTTCACTGCATTGGCTCGCAAGGCTGTTTCCATCTTTTAGCTACTTAAAGGAAGCTTCAGGAAGCATTAGAGTTTTACTTAAAAATAAATGATTTGGATCAGCAAGTAAGCACTTAAATGAGTTATTTATACCTTAGAATATAACTGAAATTTTCAGAGAGAATAGTTTTTGCAATTGACTTCCAGTTAACGATGAGTTATGGGCCTGACTCAAGCCTAAAAGGTATTATTGGCTCAGCTGCCTTTTGAACTCGGGGTTGAGACAAAGAATAAAAATGCTGATGTTGGACAATATGCTAAGGTTCAAAACCAAGCAAACAAACCCCCAGAACAACCCAGAAAAGGGAAGGTCCTGGCACATGGGTTCACCTTTTTCTGACCTGTAAAAATGGGATTAGATTTGTAACACTTTCTAAGTTTGAGACTGCTCAGTGGTGGGACTGTGTAGCACAGTGATCTCTAGTACGAGGAACTGACTGTAACTGCAACTACGTTTTTATCTGCCAAAATTTATTAAAGATCTGATCATTGTAGATGACCTGTAGCATAGGAGGTTGTGCTGTGAGAATGGAGAGCAGCTCTGCTGCAAGCAGCAAAGGTTTTATTGCTGAATTTTGAGCAAAGCAACACCCTCTATCAATGAATTGAGGGGAAGCCACTGCAAAATTAAAGTATGAGTGCATCTGCAAAAAAAACCCCTGAAAATAATCCAGTGATTTCTTCAAATCTTACTAGAAGCACGAAGTGCTGTCTCCAACCAGTTCTTACCTGTCCCCTTGTAACTGATGTATGTTTGACCAGAAAAAAATTCCCTGCACAGCTGATATCATCTATTTCCAGCTGTTGTGATGGATTTCAAAAAGTGTCCATATACTGGGAGGCTTGTAAAAGTGTTGGTAAGCAGCAATATCATAGAGATTTACTTTTTTCTGATGTGAATTAAAGGCAGATTGAAATGCTGGCCAAAGATTTAGAAAACCAGTGAAGTGCAGATGGTACAAAAGAGTCTGCCATTGATACAATCTCAGTGAAGCTAGAGGAGAATATTTTGTTGAATTGAAAAGCTTTTTGAATCAGAGGTTGCCATGTGAAAGGGAGGAGTTTAGATTTTGCCTGTCAGTGCCCCCAGGAAAGTGGAGATCCTTGTATCTGACCAGTCATCAGTTTGTAATGAGACCCTTCACCAGCAGACTCGCAAGATCAGAGGGTGATTCGACTGCCCTTGTCAGGGGGGTTTAGCCAACAAAGTGGAGACCCCTCACCAGCCCCTGCCAAAGTGTTGCACTGCTGGAAACTGAAAGGACTCATTCTGACACTTCAGAGTAACACTGTTTATTAATACAGATTGTGACACGTTTAATAAGGTTTGTGGTTGTCAGTGTCTGGCTGCAAAGATACGTTTGAAAGTAATTTACTGATACACATGTTTAGGAAGCACAAGCTGTGGTACTAATAACAGTATTTGACATGCATAGAGAATAGTTCTTACCCCAGGTGTCCCTGTGGAGGCAGATGATGGGCTCAGCCTGCTGACTGGTCCCAGCAGTTTCAATGGAGTCTTCTCCCATTTCCCCCCTATCCCCAACTTATTATTTCTTTACATTTAGGTGGAGCTTGAGTGGCTTTAGTCATAAATACCTTTTATTTCTGATTGGTGTAAAGTTCTCTCATCATACATAGTGGGAGGGGGGTGGTGGTGGGTTGGCCCCTGAGGAGGGAGTTTGACAGGGTTGTTTGGCTCAGCAGCAGAACACCTTGATTCTGTATGGTCTCATGATCTTCAAAGTACCACAGTATTCTCCCTTTTTGCCAGGATTTCCGTGGAGGGGGGCCATGGAGACTTCACTTTGTTCCACTGTCTGTTCCATCCCTCTGAGCTGACAGCTGTCATTGCAGGGGGAGCATGGTGACTGCATTCTGTCCAGAGCATTGCAGCTGCATTTCACCCTAGGAGTTCCTACTCTCCTCTAAATTTTATCCATCATCCCACAGGGGTGCACACAGCAGAAACAGCACAGGTGCTTCTCTGCTGTGTGTTCAGAGACTACATCAGCTGGCAGGTGGGCACAGGCATGACCCAGTATTTGCCAGTGCTGCAGGACAATCCAAGGTGCACTCACCATGGTTTTGTTAGGGGAGAGGCGGTTAAACACCGATTCAGTTTGGAACTGAAGCTGAGGAGAGCAAGAATGTGAATGACAGACATTTGTTGTTCTCAGAGCGAGTTACTAGTAATGTAGGGGAGAGCTTACTTTAATGGGTTAAAAAGAATCTGTCACTGATATTTGCTGTCTTTGATTCAAATGATTGTGGGGAGGTCTCAGTGTTGGTGGGAACCTGGTTTCCAGGTTCCTGAAGGCTCCCTTGCTAGTATTGCAAATGTTGCTAGAAATAACCATCTGTATAGAATTTTAATCTACTTTGTAGGCACAGAACCTTTCTGAATATTAATTGTTCAATGAAATGATGCAATTAATAGATGTTAGTCCTTTGAGGTTGCATTTTGTACTGGACCTCTCACTATTGACGCTTACAGACTTCACTTACATCATTATGTAAATACGTAATGTAAATACATAATGATGTAAATACATCATTAGGTATTTAGAGTACATCATTAGGTATTTAGAGTACATCATTATGTATTTAGAATATTTCCACAGAATTATATGATTGAGAAGTTGGTTTTTCTTGTTTTTAGTTTCCAAACATAAAGAATCAATGGATCTTAATGGTAAGGATCACTGTAGATAAAAAGTTTTTTTAAAACATCTTGCTCATGTGAGTGCAAAGTGGTGTATCTCTGGCCTGAGCTGTAGGAATAAGCCCTTGTTGCAGAGCTCAGCACACCGAGGGCATTATGTGCACTATGTGAGGATGCCAGGAGGTGTTGCACTTTCATGATGACCCAAACTGTAGCTGTATGAAACTCTCTGTGTGATTCTATATTTGTCTTATAGCAATGGTTCCACTAAACAGTAGATGGGAAGAGCCTGCCTTATTTCTTGCTTTGTAACATATGCAGTGTCTTATCAAGAAGTGACAGCCTGAGCATAGCAAACATGCTGGGCTGGTGATGTGGTTCAGCAGGACCAGACCTCCTTCCAGGATGCATTTGTGGGTGCTCATTGGTTTTTGATGTTTTCGGTCTCTAGTAGTCCTCCTTGGTCTTGTTAAAAATGACCACCCAAATAGCCAATTATTTGGTATAAAGGGTAGTTTAATTTTATAAGTAATGAAAGCAACAGAGTAAACAGCGCAGTGCTGGGTGCACTGGGAGTCTCTTCTCCATCAGTGACACACATTCAAGCTCGCAGGCTCCTTTTTTATACAGTCAAAGCAGGTTTATTTTTAACCAGTTCCAATAAATGATTTTTCTTGTTTTTCTGCTTTGAGATCCTTTCATCTGATTCTGTGTGTTGCTTCTTGGTGGTCGTGGGGGCTGGGTTCTTCTTTGGTGTGATTCTTAACTTAAAGTTTAACTAGAGACAATCTTGTTAGTTAAGCCTTATCTGTTGTCTTGAGGTACTTCTTTCTTGATTGGGTTTACTTCTCTATTGTATTTAGGTATTCTCAGATTATCTTTGGTCTGCACTGTATTTATTTTCCTTCAAAAGGCTGCTTGGTTATTAACTTTAGTTCTTTTCTTTTTTTCCTTTTTATACATCATTTGATAAGCTCATAGACATTCTGTTGCTAAATCTTTACTGCATCAAGCTACACAGAGTGTCTTGTTATGTTCTTGACATGAATTAAGTCTATATTTATCACAGTCTGAAATTCTGCAAACATGACTTAAGTGAAGTTTGGAAACAAAATATTTTGCCTTCTGAGAGCATGCCTAACCCTTATTTGTGTGTTTTCATCCTGTTCTGTTCTGAGCTCAGTCAGTCAGTAAGTGTTTTACAGTGAGTGGAACAGAACCAGTGGAAGATGGTGAGTTGTCCATCCATTGCCAAGTGCTCTGAAGCAGCTGCAATGAGGCTGTGTGAGCAATAGGTGTGCTCTGTGCCCTGGCACAGCTGCAGCTCCATCATGTGCGGGAGGATGCACAGCCACTGGATCCAGCAGAAGGGCTGCAGACCCTTTCCAGAACTTGTTTCTGAAGCAGTGAATTATGAGGAAGCTCAGTTCCCTTCAAACAGAGGGATGAGGAGTATTTAACATCTGTGGGTGTATCCTACCTACTGATTTATTGGACAGAAAGAGAGCCACTGACACTGGTGATTTTGGGAGTCTCGAGTTTTATCTTCTTGAGGTTTGTTACAAGTATCTAAATGTAAAAAGTGTAAAATATGACCAGATAATTTTCTTTGACATTTCTAGAGTTCTTTCCGTTATTCATTTCCATGGAAGGAAAAGTGTCATTCAGGACAGTCTGATCTCAAATTTCTCTACTGTTTATCTTTTGGTGTGGAATTAAAACTGAAAAATCTGTTCTCTACATGTGATATCACCTGTCTGTATGCAGCTGAATCTGTGGGAACTTAGGTCTGTAATAATAGAATAAACTTGGCACTTGTGTGACCTTTACTAACAGTGGCAAAACCGTAAATTGCTTTTAACTGTAATTCTTTAATTATTGTTCATATTATCTTTACTTGTAAGTGAAATGTGAACAGCTCTTCAGATCCATTTCTGCAGAACTTGCTATGGAAACCCTAAACCTCTTGTGTTGTATTAAATCAATGTTGGGTTCATGGGAAGGTGACCATATCTCTCTTTACCCTGCACAACTGCAGTACTTTATTACTTCATTATACAGCAGCAATGGTTGTGATAAGTCTTGCTTCAAAATTACAGATATCCATTATTTGTGTGTTTGAAGTCTGTATTGGCTAAGAAGGCTTTGCTGAGCTGTGTTTTATGGGATGTTAAGTTAAAGCAAAATTTAAAATGTCTTTATTTTGGGACAATAATCAGTTGCAGTCCAACTAAAGCACAGTTATAATTCTTTGTTGGCACATACAGGATAATGACCTGAACAATGGCACAGTGAACTGGGTGAAAACTCCTAAATTAATATCAGTAGGCTTTGGATCAACTACTTAATGAGTGATTTAAAGACCTTACTTAGCTTTACTTCCATCTTACTGACATCAGTAATAGGCTTTCTTGAGTTAATCTGTCTTGACACTTAGAAAAGATTTGTTACTGCATGTTGTAAAATAACAAAATATTTCACCTTCTCCTGATATTAATTTCCAGGAGTTTAAAGCTCTGATGTACATTTTTGTTCTTAAAATGTTTATTATGACCACTGTCATTTGGCACTTGGAGTAAGATAACAGCTATTGTGCACATAGCATTAATGTTTTTGTTTTGTCATAAATTCAGGAATGTAATATAATATTTTTGCTCCAAAGCTCCTTTTTAGACTATTAGAGAACTTACATTCAATATTATTCTAATGCAGTTACCCTTGTGTATTTTTTAACATGTGGTCAGTGTAGAAATCTCAAGAGAAGACAAGAAATTGTATGTACTTTAAATCTATGATTTGATAGTGCATGTAAGTATTAGCGTTTCCCCCCCACCCACAATGAGGAATAATAAAAAATTAATTTTATTTCTTGAAACCCTAAGTCTGTTATGCAACAAGTCCATGTTCCCATAGGCAGCCTCTGTGCTCTGACTGAGGCCAAGGAGACTTGCAGACATGGCTAATAATTACTTATTGCACTGTTTTTGGTTTGTACCCAGGTGAAATGTCAACAAAAGTGCCAAACATGAAACTGAAAATTGATCCTCGGGATCTACAGATCCAGACATTCACAGTGGAGAAGTTACTGGAACCATTGATAATTCAGGTATTTTGGTATTGCAGGAAAGAGACTGGATAACCACAGAGGGGAGGGAAGAAGGCTGAAGAACTTTGACTAAGGACATTATTATGAAAGGCACAGCTCTCTGCACTTGTAGTTTGCTCTGGCTCAGAATCTGACCTGGGGATCTCTCTCCTTCCAGATTTGCTCATCTGTTTAGTCACTTCCATTTTTGTAAATGCCACACAATGTATCAGTGTTCTATCTAGTCTCTTGTACAGTGCTATCTAGTAAATGTTTAAATCTAGAATACACTGCAAGTGGATTTCCAATGCAGGAAAGGTTTCATATTGTAAGTAGTGCACAGAGAGGAAAGAGTTTTGAAATCTATAGGTGAGTTTCTTTATCTGAATTTTGAGAATTGCATTCTGATGCATTTAGAATCACAGAACCATAGAATGGATTGGGTTGGAAAAGACCTCCGAGATCATCAAGTCCAACCCTTGGTCCAACTCCAGTCCCTTTACCAGATCATGGCACTGAGTGCCACGGCCAAGCTCACTTGAAAAACCTCCAGGGATGGGGAATCCACCCCCTCTCTGGGCAGCCCTAACAACAGTGCAATGGTTGCATATTATATAAATCTGTTTTAATACTTTTTTTTCCAACTAAAGAAAACTTGGACTGAGGGATTAGAGGGATATGTTTTTCTCTTTCCTTATAATGATATCATTTAGACTGTGTACTCTGCCACCACAGTACAAGCTGTGCTGACAATGGCACACTATTTTAGCCACTGTGTGGTTCAATTCTTTCTGCAGAGGATCTGCATCAAGTGTTTGCATTCCTCAACTGGGATTCTGTGATAGACAATGCAGAGCAGTTTTTCTGTTTTCCATAAACCCCATGGACAAAGAACTGTCTGTCAAATTTGACTTGCATTTGAGATCAGAAGCTGCCTCTGATCCTTCCTGACAGTGATGCTGAAGATGAAGGATCTTACAGTCAAGAGTTTCCACCTGCAGGAATGATTATTTTTTCATGCTTTTCCGTTTGTTTTTTTTTTCCTCTCCTCCTCAACATATGACATAGAATGACATTTTACATAAAAAAGACTACAGTCAAAGTCTGAGAAATACTCTATTATTTTCTGGGAAATATGGCAAAATACTTAAGGCACATAAAAATATTTTTTACTTGATAAGGTTTTTGGACAGCTTCTAATTTTTGATGTTTTATGCCTTTCTTGTTGGAAGGGTCAGATTATAATCTCTAACTCATTCTTAAAAATACAATCATTTAAACTGCATTAAATGCTCTTGAACTGATGTTAGAGGGTTTGTAAAAATATCAGACTGAAAGATTCTTATTCCCAGTGCATTCTCTTACTAACTGGCAGATTTATGTGCAATAAACAATTTGACTTTCTTCCTTTGAGCCAGAAAAATGCAGGAGCCCTCTTGAAAAATCTAAGCCAGTTTTTTATGTTGCTGTCTCCCTAGGGACATACCAAAGCAGTCTATGCCCAGTGGAAGGCCATTTTTTCCCCCAAATTTCACGTGAATGGTACAGGGGTCAAGGCTTTTATCTTTCAAAGACATGTTTATAGAAATGTTTCTTGGAGGGTATTTGTCAGTTACTTTTGAAAGTACTGATTCATCAAATGCCCTTGAGTGCATGAATTCATAGACAGGATCTAAAGGTGAGCTGAGGCACAGACAGCACACTGCTCATAATGTACTCTGCATTGGTGAGGCCACACCTTGAGTGTTGTGTTCAGTTCTGGGCCCCTCAGTTGAGGAAAGAGATTGAGGGGCTGGAGCGGGGCCAGAGAAGAGCAACGAGGCTGGAGAAGGGAGTGGAGCACAAGTGCTGTGGGGAGAGGCTGAGGGAGCTGGGGGTGTTTGTGCTGGAGAAGAGGAGGCTGAGAGGTGACCTCAGCACTGTCTGGAACTGCCTGAAGGGAAGTTGTGGCCAGGTGGGGGTTGGTCTCTTCTCCCAGGCACTCAGCAATAGGACAAGGGGGCACGGGCTCAAGCTCTGCCAGGGGAAATTGAAGTTGGAGATGAGTAAAAACTTCTTTGCAGAGAGAGTGCTCAGGCATTGGAATGGGCTGCCCAGAGAGGGGGTGGATTCCCCATCCCTGGAGGTTTTTAAGGTGAGCTTGGCCGTGTCACTGAGTGCCATGATCTGGTAAAGGGACTGGAGTTGGCCCAAGGGTTGGACTTGATGATCTCGGAGGTCTTTTCCAACCCAATCCATTCTATGATTCTATGATGTACCTGTGAATGGAGCCCTCTCACAGACCACCTCAAACTACAGCTGTACTGCAGTAGGTAGCTAAGTTTGTCTGCTGGACTGAGAAGTCCATATGCAGCTCTTGCTTTGCCTAGTTAATATTGCTGATGATTGGAATGCTGTTTAATAAAATGAAGCAATTATAGACATATAAATTGTGTTCATGGAGCTCCAAGATTAGATCTGTACTTAATACTATACTATCCATGTTTCAGCACAGAGAATGGAATAGGAGGATTAAAAACATCAATGCTAGTAAGATGTATTTTTAAATATCTGTATAACACTTGAAAAAACCCCAAATCTTTTCGGAGTCTTGTCCTGGTGTGACAGCTCAAACAATGCCTTAGAGAATAGCCTTTCAGAAACATTCTGTTGGACTGTGGAGGCTGTGCTCAGATGATGAGGAGTGTGGAGTGGGAAGCTCTATAAAAATAAGCTCTTTATAGCTATTGAAGTGCATTGTTAAAAATATAATTTGGCCAAAGCTGCATTCTAACTATATTCTGGGCAAAATTATGTACAGTTTTAACATTGAGAGCATATCAAAGAATTCAGAGGTGCTGAGTTCTGGCCACTGTGATACTCCTTTGTAGGAAGAGAAGGTGTTTTGAAAGGTGTCTCTGCTCATTTTAGGTGTTTGTTTCTGAGATACTTTGGAAGTCTTAAGCCAGAAGTATGGGAAGATTCAGCACTTCAGGGGGAAAAGGACCTGGGGGTGCTGGTGGACAGCAGCTGGACATAAGCCAGTGTGTGGCCAAGAAGGCCAGTGGGATCCTGGCCTGTATCAGAAAGTGTGGCCACAGGACCAGGGCAGTGTTTGTGCACTGGTGAGGCACCTTGAGTGCTGTGTTTAGTTGTGGGCCCCTCACAAGAAAGATACTGAGGTACCAGAGAGTGTCCAGGGAAGGGCAACATCACTGGGGAAGGGTCTGGAACACAATGAAGAGGAGCAGTTGAATGAGCTGGAGATGTTTAGCCTGGAGAAAAGGAAGCTTGGGGGGACCTTGTGGCTCTCTATAACTACCTGGAAGGAGGTTGTGGCCAGGTAAGGGTTGGTCTCTTCTCCCAGGTGGTGAGTGATAGAAGAAGAGGAAATGACCTCAAGTTGTACCAGGGGAGGTTTAGATTGGATATGAAGAGAAATTCTATCCCTGAAAGGAGTGTCAAGCATTGGAACAGGCTGCCAAGGGAAGTGGTGGGGTCACCATCCCTGGAAGGATTGAATAAACATGTTAATGTAGTGCCTGCAAAGCTGGTGGCCTTGGCTTTATGGTTGAACTCGATTCTGGAGGTCTTTTCCAACCTGAATCATAGAATCAATTGGGTTAGAAAAGACCTCTGAGATCATCAAGTCCAACCCTTGGGCCAACTCCAGTCCCTTTACCAGATCATGGCACTCAGTGCCGCGGCCAAGCTCAGGTTAAAAACCTCCAGGGATGGGGAATCCACCCCCTCTCTGGGCAGCCCATTCCAATGCCTGAGCACTCTCTCTGCAAAGAATTTCTTCCTGATATCCAACCTAAACCTCCCCTGACAGAGCTTGAGCCCGTGCCCCCTTGTCCTATTGCTGAGTGCCTGGGAGAAGAGACCAACCCCCACCTGGCCACAACTTCCCTTCAGGCAGTTCCAGACAGTGCTGAGGTCACCTCTGAGCCTCCTCTTCTCCAGCACAAACACCCCCAGCTCCCTCAGCCTCTCCCCACAGCACTTGTGCTCCACTCCCTTCCCCAGCCTCGTTGCTCTTCTCTGGCCCCACTCCAGCCCCTCAATCTCTTTCTTGACCTGAGGGGCCCAGAACTGAACACAACACTCAAGGTGTGGCCTCCCCAAGGCAGAGTCCAGGGGAAGGCTCACTGCCCTGGGCCTGCTGGCCACGCTAGTTTGGATCCAGGCCAGGATGCCATTGGCCTTCTTGGCCACCTGGGCACACTCTTAATGATTCTGTTTAGCCTCCTTAGATAGCACTAGTAATTTTTTTTAGTATTATTAGCAAGTTTTGAAATAAACATACAGAAAGAACACAAAGATGAGGCATATTGAGTACAATTCTCTGTCAGATTTAACACAGTAGTTCTGCCCAATCTCAGGATGTGTGCTGAGCTTGCCTGTCTGTCTCTAAAGCAGGGGAATCTACTTGCTTAATCTCAACTACACATTTTTTAAATTTGAGAACAACATGAATTCACTTATTGTAGAACTTAAACCATTATTGTGTTTCTTGTTTCTTTTAAATATAGGTTACAACACTAGTGAACTGTCCACAGAATCCTTCTAGTAAGAAAAAGGGCCGTTCCAAGAGAGCTCGTGTCTTGCTGGCTTCTGTGGAAGAAGCCACTTGGAATCTGTTGGACAAGGGAGAAAAGATTGCCAAGGAAGCACCTGTGTTTAAAGAGGAGCTTCATGCAGCTCTGGCTGATGTCAGGAAAGAGAGTAAGTATGTGACAAACAGAGTAAGCACCTCAAGGAATTAGTTTAACCATGTGACACTGGTGTCAGAATGAAGGCAGGGTATCCATGAGAAATGTACTTCAGTGTGCAAATGTCTGAACTTTGTGTTGTCTAATTGTGTATTCTCAGATAGTGCTTTTAAGGAGGTAGAGTGTGCCAGCTGGGCCCCATTGTGGAAAAATGCTTTTATCAGTGGAAGTTTTGTTGTTGCAAGTTTTGTTTCAATGAAGACAGGATGTCCCTTGGCAAATTTAGTGGCTGTTAAGCACAAGTTCAAGTTAATGTGTGCTTTGATGCTCTTCTTGTAAAGAACTGTTTACCCAAATCTGGGATTAAGGCCTTTTAGTAAAAAATTTAAAACTGGAAATCTTTGCTCTTTTGTGCAGTATTAAGGATTTCATTTTCGAAAGTGTAATAGTCCTGTTGGGAGGTATGTTTTGAGACCTCAGTAGGAGGAAGATGCATTCTTTAACCTGCTGTAAAAGTCATCCCCTCCTGACAGAGCAGCTCCTCCTTGGCGAGTTTTGCCACATTCCACTTTGTCCAGGCCTGTCTCTCCATTTCCAATGAAATTCACAGAACAGGACTAGTTTCTGTGATCTGCTGGGAATTTTCTTTCAGGCTTTGTTGATTTTTACTTCCCCCCATGGATGCTCAGAATATTTGGGTGATCATGAAGGTCAGGCTCATGTAAGTCAGATAATCAACATTCTAAATGTGTTGCTGCAGAAATCACAAGTTCAAGTTCATGTTTTAATTACATCACCCAGCTCATACTGAAGATGAGATGTAGTCAGGGTTTTTTTAAGATTTATTTTATTTAAATTATTCTTCCTCCGCATGCAGCTGCAGTGGTTTCTCAGTCTGTGCTGTTGTTCAGGGTGGTGATTCCGAGCCATTGGCTTCCCTGGATCCAGAGATGGCTGTGGTTTGGAGTCTGACATATACATATGTTGTCTGGGATACCTTAAGGTCCTCTGTGATGAAAAGCATTATGATCAGCAGGTATCCCTGTTATCTGTCACACTGATCAGCTGAGGCTCTTGAAAAATCAGTCACTTTGGAGTGCTCTTAGAGTGTTAGCCCATCCATTAAAGGCTGATAACACAAGGCAAGAATAAAATATATGGCTTTATATTGATTTTTATACATAGATAAATTGAGAATGTGAAACATTTTTGTATTACTTATTGATTCTCAGCCAAGATCAGAGATAAATACGAAAATAAATAATACATAAAGTAGATTATATACACCTCATACATTTTAAAAGAATGTTAAGTCCATGTTATCACTATCATTATGCAATGACAAACTGAGTGTTCACAACCCATCTCCCTCTAAGGATCTGCCAAACTACATAAGTTAATTTGAAGAAATTGTTGAACAATTGCAAAGAAAATAGCAGTTTGTTAATTTTGCAGGTATTTGTAGCCTTTGAAGCTGTGTGTTATTTTTAATTTGTGGTGTGCCACATCATGTGTGACTTCATTGCCTGTTATTCAAGCCACATGCTGCTGCTGGTAAATGTCTTATGTTATTTACTTCAAGCTCTTTGAAAGGATGTGGGTCATCAACATGCATGCAGTCACCTGCCATGCATGTCATAGCATCAACTATTTAATTTTCTGTGGGCATATTTTTCTGTGGTGACTGACACTCTATTTTATTAGTACAATTTTACATAAACTGAGAGTTTTTGCATGTGATTACAGCTTTTATTTGCTGCATAATGGAATTTTGAAACATTGCTGTAGATAATTCCACTCCCTTGTGAACCAAACTATCAGTCCCAGAGTTGCACAGAGACACCTGGAAAGAATAAATACTGTCTCAACTCTTCTTGCATTTCTGCTTGTGTCACTCACTGAGCTTTGTGAGTTGAGGATGCAACATGAGGATTAAACCCTTATTTCTTTTGAATGTCAATTCCCAGTGTGCAAATGCTGCTTTGTTACTTTTGGAGCTCATTAGTAGGGGTTTCTTTTAAAGGAGGGGTTGATTATTTTCGATCTGCTTCTGATAATCCTGTACATGATCATGTTTTGGAGAATAAAGTAGCAAATTAGTAGGACAAAAAATGAACAGCAGGGATAGGATTTGTCCTGTTTAATACATCTGATGAATGAGTGATGCATGGTCTCCAGAAATCCAGACATGGGCATGGCTTCACTGACTGCAGTTTGTCTTGACCCTCACTAGATGAGATTTTGGTATCTCAAATTCAGTTGAGTTTTGTTAGAGGCCTCTGACAGAAGGGGTTGCTATAACGAATGGCAGACGTGTTCCCTCAATAAACCTAATGTCTGTTTCTTTTGCCATCTGCAAAGTTTTACCCAAGATTTATAGTCTTTGAGCTGATAATTTTAATCACAGACTATTCTGAGTTGGGAGGGACCCACAAGGATCATCGAGTCCAACTCTTAAGTCAATGGCCCACACAGGGGATTGAACCCATGACCTTGGCATTATTACAGCCAAGTTTTAACCAGCTGAGCTGATCTCAGGGTCTGTACAGAGGTCCTCCACATTTTTCTTTGTTTCCTGTCAAGAAACTACTTTTTAGGCCTGTCTGTATCCCCATCTTGATTCACCTTTTTCTGAAACACTCCTAAGAGGGTCAGTAGGAGGGTGTGGGGGTGATGGAGTGTGTGCATCACCCAGAAATCCACCAGCCTGGTAACTGAAGAACTGCCATGTTCTCCTGTTGGTCTGCTTTGGTGAAGCTTTGTTAAAGGGTACTCCTGTCCACATTTCTATTCTAAAATAGTGCAATAAACCCCCAAATAAGCCTATTTAAAAATTCTCACTGACAGATTTCATATGTATACAGAATTTCAAAAGATTGCCCTCTGATTCATTGAACTGTGAAATAAATAACCCCAGTGCAAAGGGGGTAAGAAACATTGTTCAACCATGAATGCTTCTGACACCAAACATCAGCTTCTAATTCATGTCCTGCTTCTGAGCTTTAATCAATTTTAAGACAAAATAGTGATGTAGTGTATGTGGTGAAATGTTGTCTTAGAAATCTGAATGAAAGTCTAACAGTATATTTAGGATAATGATTTTCTGCATTTATGTCAAGGTGTGAGGGTTTATATTTTCCAAGCAGTTGCATGGGCATAGCTAAAATGTTTTGTATTTACTGCCATTGCTTGCTGACTATATATAGGCAGAGACACAGGAGTTGTCTGCCTTGTTTCTATCTATTGCAATGTCAGTGTTCCCTGTTACTGTGCTCTGCTGTGTTCCCAGATAAGCCTTTCATCACACGTGGCAGTGAACTGAAAGCAAGTTACTTGCTGGAGTTACATTTTGATCCTTCAGTAACTCTTTAAAAGGAAATTATAAAAGATACTTTGATATTTTGTATGTCCATATTAAATGTCTGTTGACATTAAACAGGGGAGACAAGACTTAGGGCATGGAAGAAATCACTGTTCACTGACAAGAAATGGGGTGTCTAAGGACATTTACTAAAGGAAGGTTGTAGTGATCTTTTGTATTATACCATATTCTTATTTGTCCCTCCCCTCATCTTAAAAGTAAACTTAACTTTCTCATCCTACAGTAAGAGGTACATGTGTGTGATCTGCATTCTAAGGGACTTTCTGGGAGGCAGAACTTAGATATTCAAATGGCTTAAAATAACCTGCGCTGTACATGCTTTTCATCAAACCAAGAGCAGATCCTTTGTAGAAAAGCTTCTGACGTCACCATCACTGGATCAGGTGTCCCTGAGTGGGAAAGGGGGAATGCAGAGGTGGATGTAAGGCATGGTGGGGGTGCATCTGGTGGCTCTGATTACACGTTATGAAGAACTGTATGAGGTGTGGAAGTGGAACTTCCTGGTATGCAGCAGTGAAATAATTGTACTGCAACAGAATACAGTGGTATCTGAGCGGGGTAAGAGGTTGTGTGGCAGGAGAGAAATGTCCTGTAACATCTACAGAAAGCTATTGTGGGAATCTGAGTTAGCACAGTTAATAAGTGTTCTATTATTGGCAAGACCCCACCTGGAATACTGTATTCAGCTCTGGGGGCCCCAACATAAGGACATGGACCTGATGGAGCCAGTCCAGAGAAGGACACAAAGATGATCAGAGGGATGGAGCACCTCCTGCTAAGACAGACTGAGGGCCCTGGGGTTGTTCAGCTTGGAGAAGAGAAGGCTGGGAGACCTTTGCTTCAGCCTTTCTGTACCTAAAGGGGACCTACAAGGGTGCTGGAAAGGGACTTTTTACAAGGGCCAAAAGCTTTAGAGTGAAAGAGGGTGATTTAGATTAGATGTAAGGAAGAGATTCTTCACTATGGAAATGGTGAGGCCCCGGCACAGGTTGCTCAGAGAAGCTGTGGCTGCCCCATCCCTGGAAGTGTCCAAGGCCAGGTTGGTTGGGACTTGGAGTAACCAAGTCTATGGGGAAGTGTCTGTGCTCATGTCAGGGGAATTGGAAGTACATGATCTTTAAGGCCCCTTCCAATCCAAATCTTTCTAGGATTCTGTATTATAAATCATTGTGGGTTTTTTGCTTGTTTGTTTGTATTTTTTTTCTCTCAACTTTGACACTGGGATGTTTGAAATACTCTTTTTACTGACTCTGGTGTGTCCCTCCCTCCCTTAGTAAATGAGCTCCTTCTGGCAACTGTGCTTCTCTGGAACTGTAAATCCACCAGCCTCTAATGGTGCAGTTCCCAGGAGTGGGTGACAGGGCCTTCTTGGCAACAATACCTCCTGTGGGAGGACACAAGAATGGCAAAAAACTCACTGCATTCCATGTGGATTTCACTTTGCTGAGGCTAAAAATAAAAACATGAGTGGAGAAAGCCAGTTGTAAATACAAATACAAAGAATAATGATTCTCAGATTTAGTATGAAAAAGGCAACCTATTCAAAGAAATAAGAAAGCATAACTCTGTTGCTCTTGCCTAAACCAAGAGCATTTGGCTGTTGTCAGCAGGGCCCTGTCTGAGGGGTGCTCTCTGCCTGCAGGTGGTGGTGTGGCTGCAGTCCCAGTACACACACGGTGCCTGCCATCGGCTGGTGGCCCAGCACAAGCTGTCAGGTAATTGCCAACAGGATTGCAGGTGACTTGTTTTTAAAGGAATCTTCTTGTAAATTTTTTGATGTTTTTGGTGCTGAATTGACTCAGTTTGAGACAATTTGGAGGAGGTGGAGACCTCAGACAGAAGTCTCCTCCCTTGGATTCAATATCCCTGGTTTCTCTGATGCAGAGAGAGTCATTAATAATTAGAAGTTCTGTCTCTTTAAAGAAGGCAGAACACCAAAAAACCACAAAGGCATATTTGGAGAAGAGAGAAAAAGAGAGGCTGATACCAGACTTTTTTTTTCTTGTAACCCAGTCCATGGATAAAGTGCATAAATCCTGTAACTTCTTTACAAGTTTCCTGTTGCAGAACTGTGATTTTCCCTTGCCCTGTGCCTGAGCAGAGATTTTTGTCAGTATATGTGTAAGTAGCAGTCATTTGACACAGCAGGAGCTGTCAGTAGCTGATTAGCTGGAACACCACTTACTTTGGAGGTCATCTGTGTGTTGTGCTGAATGGAGCCTTGGAAGTATCTGCCTGCCAGTAAATGTGTAGTTATGATATATCCTGGCTTTGATTCTTTGAATTGCTTTTCACTTGATTGTCTAAAATAATTGAAATACCATGAATACTGTCATCTTTCTGATTCCCTATTTGAGCCACTAAAAGGGCGTTTTTTGTTTCATTTTTTGTTTCATTTTTTTGTGACAAATGTAATTATGAAAGAATATTCACTTGATGGGAATTACAATAAAAAGGGATGAAATTGCATCAAGGTATCATGCTGCCTACTGCATTTTAGGAAAGTTCTTGTGCTGTTGCTGGGGCTCTTTTTCTGCTGTTTGCACTTCTAGCTCCTGTCTGCCTAGCCTGCATCTCATGGCTCTGTCTTGGGGTTGTGATTTCATACTTGTTGATCTGGCCATCCCATCTGATGGCCAACACATTTTTAAGGGTTTTGTCATATTCAGACCCTTCTGGTTTGCCTTTTCTGACAGAATCACAGAATGGCAGAAGGTGGAAGGGACCTCTGGAGGTCACCTGGTTTGATGCCCTGGCTCAGGCAGGGCCAGCAGTCTGCCTGGGACCATGGCTGGTCAGGCCTTGAATGTCTCCCAGGATGGAGACACCACGCCCATCCTGGTCAGCCTGTGCACCTGCTGAGTCACTCTCAGTGAAAAAAACACTTTCTAAGGTTGTGATGGAACCTCCTGGAAGTCAGTCTGTGCCCTGTCACTGAGCACCACTGAGAGCAGTCTGGCTCTGTGCTCTTGTCACCCTTCCTTCAGCTATTTGTGCATACTGCTAAGATCTCTCTGAGTTTTCTCTAGCCTGAACAGTCCCAGCTCTCTTGGCCTTTCCTCACAGGACAGGTGCTCCGGTCCCTTAATCATCTTTGTGGCTCAAGGCATCCATCTTGAAATGCTACTGATTTCAGATTTTGGCACTATTTGAGGTTTTGAAAGGTGCTTGAGGGACATTGGAATCCATTCAGCCATTCCCTTCTGGAAGGCACAATAGCAGAGACCTGGGCAAATCATGTGTGGCCTGTGACCAGGCAGTTCAGCCTTGTGTTTATGGAAAGGGGAAAACATTACATTAGAGGTGTCTGAGGAGCCTCTGTGCTGTCAGAAGTTAATCTTTTTTGTTCCCAACTTCTATGAAATATTCCTGGTCATAGCACTGTCTCCTGTCCTCAGCTGAGCTCTATCTCACTTTCCTGATCCATTCAGCTCCTGGCTCACAGGCTCACCATTCACTCCTGTCTGGGCTTCTCACAACTGAGCACGTTCATTCCTTCCTAATTAACCAGCTCCCTTCAAATCTATAGCTCTGCTTTCCTGGGCAGCTTTGTTTGGACCACTTTTACTGTGCACAGACACTCCCAGCCTGCTCTTCAGAACTGAAAATGTCACCAGTAGTGGGTTGTTGGCCAATGCATACAGAAGATAGTTGAGAATAATGAGTGACTGAGTAAAGTGTGACTATATTTATTGAACTTGGGTGTTTGTCACTGTTGTTATTGTTAATTTGCTAAACTTCATGTTGGAGAGCAGTATATTGCTGTCTACTGGCACAGTCAGTAGCTGCATGGCATATATTTCTCATATTTAATGTCAGTCAAATGTCTGAGTCTGAGGTTTTCATTGCATTAACTTATATTTGTAGTGAGAAGAACAAAGTTTGAGTCCCTTCTGCTACCAGGAATTATTTAATAGCAGGGCTACCAAAGTACATAGTAATATAACAAGCAGAGACTAAAAAAGTTCAACATAGTACACCTGGTTTCGTTGTGTACAGTCAATGGCAGTAGTGTGAAGACCAAGGGAATTATTTCAGAATTAAATGATTCAGTAGAACAGAAAGGGAACATAATTCAAAATGTGGAACATTCTGCATTATCTCTAATAACTGACCTTCATTTCAAGGCATTAGGTCAACAAAGACTTGCCTAATTTATTGGCAGTACTTGTGACTTGCAAGTGACTGATGGTGCTTTATATGTATGGCCAGACTTGGCAAACGCAGATTTGGGCAGGGCTCTCCCCACGTGGGTGTGTGGCCCTTCCAGCCTGTACAGTGGATTTTTCAGGTGAGGCTCAGCGTGCACAGAACTGGCCCCACCATTTAAGTCCTTAGGTCCATCTGCCATGGCCGAGCGAGCTTGGACAGTGACAGTGAAGTCCTCAGAACTGTCACAGCCCCCAGTACTGAGCGGGGCTGACCCTGCTGCGCATCTGAGATGTGACAGGATGGGATGGCAGGGAGGCTTGAACTGCCAGGGGACGGTCCCACTGAGACTCGAACTCAGGTCCTTGGGATTCAGAGTCCAGAGTGCTCTCCTTTACACACTGATGCAGCCTAAGGGAGTGTCTGTGTTCCTTTGCAGGCCAAGCCCTGAGGGTGTCAGCGGAGGCGTTCACCAGTGACCCCTGCTCGCTGCCCCGCAGGCAGGCGGTGGTCCCGGCGGCGCGTGCCCTGCTCGCAGCCGTCACCAGGCTGCTTGTGCTGGCTGACATGGTCGATGTGGCCTATTTGCTGCAACATTTGGCTGTGGTGAGTAACATTTGCCTTAGCTCAGGTTCCCTTCAGCCAGAGGTGTGTCTGCTGGTGGTTCTTCCTGCATTGAAAGTTCTATTTGTACTTGAAAATTGCAGGTCTCGTGCACATACCTGAAGGGAAGTTGTGGCCAGGTGGGGGTTGGTCTCTTCTCCCAGGCACTCAGCAATAGGACAAGGGGGCACGGGGGGCTCAAGCTCTGCCAGGGGAGGTTTAGGTTGTATATCAGGAAGAAATTCTTTGCAGAGAGAGTGCTCAGGCATTGGAATGGGCTGCCCAGAGAGGGGGTGGATTCCCCATCCCTGGAGGTTTTTAAAGTGAGCTTGGCCGTGGCACTGAGTGCCATGATCTGGCAAAGGGACTGGAGTTGGCCCAAGGGTTGAACTTGATGATCTGGGAGGTCTTTTCCAACCCAATCCATTCTATGATTCTGTGATTCTAGATGCACCCTTCTAAAATCCTCCCAGTATGTCTTACATGAGAGAACTACAATTAGGTAGTTTTCTTTGCTGGAGTTTCAGTATTTCTAAACAGCTGTATAATTCACTTCAGGATTTCCATTTGAAAATGAAAACAAACAGTAACTGAAAACCATGAAAGAATGCAAAGTATCATTCAGGAAAAACTCCAGCACTGCCGAGAGGGCAATTTAATTGTCATCTGAATTTGTCAATTAACTCTTAGAATAAATTAGTGTGGTGTAACACTCTCCATAATGCTTATGTAAAGAGATTCACCCTAGTTCTTAGAGGAAGGTGTTGCATTTTTCATATTTATTTAGTCTCTGCCCTGGCTGTTGAACTTGCCAACAGTGGTATTGGATGTAATGGTGTCTTTTTGTGTTGACATCTAATTAGGAAATCGACTTAGAAGACAGAGTAATTTCAACGTATGCTATTGAACATCCTTCACTTTCTAATGACTTCTGGTCATGGCTCACTGAGCCAGGTTTAAATGCAATTAAATATTTTAATGAATTTCAACTTGTCTCTTTTCTAAGACCTTAACTTAAATCATTATACTTTAAAACTCCCTCAGGAATTCAAATTTCCTTCCGTGTGGATGTGCTCCAACAAAAAGACATTGTATTCCCACAGTGAGTGCAGTGGGAAAGGAGACCTTGTCTTTGCTCTTTCAGCACTCATAGTCTTGGTTTTTGCATGTTCACATGCTGTGAAAATCAACTGTCTTACAGTCATTAACTGTTTTTCTTTGCATTTTTCTGTAATTTTAATGCTTCTACTGTGTTATCCTCTTCTTCAGACATGACTGTTATGACCATTATTGTTTAGGAGATGAGAAATTTCATTGCCCTGTAGGTCTATAATTTCATAGAGTAAAATGACATTATAAAGGACTGAGCTGAAGTTAATTTAAAAAAAATACAAGTAAATAAATGAAGTAATAGTAGAATGGAAGATGTAAGAATTGTAACCCAGGAAATTTTTTTGCTTGCATGTATAAAATGAAGGAAAGTGGTTCAGCATCATCAAAGAACTCTACTGTAGAGTGTTAATTAGATTTACTCAATGTGAAAGTATGTTATGGAGAATTGTCTATTTATATATCTAACATCTTTCAAACCCATTTATCAAGGATTGCTGAAAGGGTTTTTTTCTTGCTCTCTCACTAAAACTGGTTAATTCCAACACTGACATCAAACCATTTGAAACTATTCCTACTTCTACTGGCAGGATGCACCCTGGATCGTTACACTTTAATTTCCTCTGTGATCTGGGAGTTAAAATAGAATGGCAACAGTGAGTGTGTGACTGGCTGTCCAATAAAGCCTCACCCACTGGTACCTGTCACCTCTGCCCTTTGAGTATATCTGGGAAACAAGGAAGAACCTCAGGTACCTCCTGCCAGTTTATGGAGCCTCTGAGAACATTTTCTGTGCATGTTGCTGAGGCTTTGGACATCTGTGTAATGAAGTCTTTGTATAAAACAGAGTATGATGCTGAAAACGTTGAGTATTTTTGTCACAAAAGTCCTGAAATCTGACTTTTTAAAACTAGAAGTAACAGGTCAGTCAGTTTGAAAGTTTAATAATCCTGGCAGGAATTTCACTCCATATGTTGAAAAAACATACCATTGTTAATCAGAACTGAGCTTTTGTAAAAGTTTTGCTAAAAAAGCAGAGAGAATTCTGGTTGTTTTATGAATTCTGTAGAACCTTCACCAAGCAAAGTGTGAATAAATGTGTGTAAATGATGCTTATTAGATGTCAGTACAAACTGATCACATCCTGGCACTGCACACATCTGGCCATTTGTGGAATTTACAGCCTGTTAAGAGTACGAGGGTGCAGTGCAAATATTAAGATAATTTTAAAGTTCACTGAGAAAAAAAAAGTACATCACACCAATAAGAAAGGCTTTGCTTCTTTAAACAACTTATTTTCTATTAAACAGGGAAGAGTTTAAATGAATAGCTGCTCGTGTCTGGGTTTCCATACCTATTTAGAGTTTGAAATCTTTAATAAAACGACTGAGTTGTGGAAAGTGTAGTCAGAGAAAGGGCTATCTCATGCACTGCACCCTGATTCAGAGCTGTGTTACCAGCTCACTCATTATGGTTACTAATGCTCAATATTATTTAATTAACTGAATTAACAGACTGATGGAATTGCTCGAATCTATTGATCAGAAGAGAACAGCAAGCAGGTGACAAGTTTTGAGACTTTCATTCAAAATACATTGGCAGTCTGTCTCTCTCTAATTGGTTTCAGATCATGCTGAGCCAACATCTTTTATCTGCCTTTTCCCCCTTCTTGTCATGCTTGTAGATTTACTGATTAAGTCTTCATATTTTTCATGAAAGCCTCAGACAGCATGATCTTTATAAAATGCTTGCTTAGAGTTACTTAAAACCCTTGTCAGGAAATAAAAAAAAAGAGAATGGCTACAGATAAGAAGCAACTTGTGAACTTGGGCCCTGTGAGCCTAGTGCTGTCTGTTCCTCCCTTTCCTGCAGAGCATTCATCAGCATTTTTGAGCGAAAACACAATATGGTTACATGAAAAAAAAGAGGTAAATCATCTCAGGCCTCCCTGGACCTCAGGTGGGGACCCGGTTCAGCTCCTGTAACTGCTTGTTTGATCCAGTGTGTGCAGATTCCTCTGCAGAGCCTTCCTGCCCTCCAGCAGATCAGCTTGGCCCACAGCCTTTTGTGTGCGTGTGTGTGTGTGTGTGTGTGTGTGTGTGTGTCAGTGGTGGAGCAGGTTGCTAAACACTTCCTCTTGGGCTGTGGGGGCTTCATTCTGCTCCCCATCCCAGTCTTCTGTTCAGAGGCCTGGGCATCTGGAATACAACTGGTCTTTCTATTAAAGACTGAGGCAAAGAAGGCATGAAGTGCCCCAGACTTTTCCTCATGCTTTGTCACTGTTTCCCCCTGCATCCAATAGAGTGGAGATTCTCTTTAGCCTTCCTTTTTTTGCTAATGTATTTATAGAAACCTTTAATGTTGTCATTTATGGCAGTGGCCAGATTAAATTTTACCTTCTTCCCACTCTCACAGCAAGAGAAATCTCTGAACATGAGGACTGTTAAGGTGACAGGAGTCACACACAGACAGAATCACAGACTATTCTGAGTTGGGAGGGACCTACAAGGATCACCGAGTCCAACTCTTAAGTCAATGGCCCACACAGGGGATTGAACCCATGACCTTGGCATTATTACAGCCAAGTTTTAAGCAACTGAGCTGATCTCAGGGTCTTTGGGTAAGATCTGGCTTCTCCTTTGGTCCATACTCTCGTTTATTTTCTCATCAATCAGCAGAAATGAATTCTTGCTGCTAATCAGATGTTGGGATGCAGTTGATTTCTTGCTACTACCTGAAGGGAAGTTCTGGCCAGGTGGGGGTTGGTCTCTTCTCCCAGGCACTCAGCAATAGGACAAGGGGGCACGGGCTCAAGCTCTGCCAGGGGAAATTGAAGTTGGAGAGCAGAAAAACTTCTTTGCAGAGAGAGTGCTCAGGCATTGGAATGGGCTGCCCAGAGAGGGGGTGGATTCCCCATCCCTGGAGGTTTTTAAGGTGAGCTTGGCCGTGGCACTGAGTGCCATGATGTGGTAAAGGGACTGGAGTTGGCCCAAGGGTTGGACTTGATGATCTGGGAGGTCTTTTCCAACCCAATCCATTCTGTGATTCTGTGATTCTAATCAGATGTTGGTCTATGGTACAGGGGATGATGCAGCTGTTTTTAATCAGGACTGCAGTGTTTGTTATTGCACTTTGCAAATTCTGTGGCACTCTGTAATGCACAGGAGGTACCAGAGGAAAAGCAGCTTCCAAGGAATGACTTCTAAGTGTTAGGCTTTTTAAAGTGAGCAACCTTTTGAGTGCAACAGGAACCTGAGTCCACTTCTTTGCTTGGTATAGGCACCTCTTGAGTGCTGCTTTGTAACTCATAAAAATAAATAATTGTCAAGAGATGATAAATTCCAAATGAAATAAATTATAAACATAATGCTTGGGGACATCTATGGCACAAAGGTGGTGTAGCACAGGTTAACATGGCATACCTGAAGTCACCAGAAATACAACTGAGTGTGAGAAATCCATATTGTGTCTGCTGCTGAAGTTTGAAATTACTTTGGGAAAGCTGGAAGGTGAGATATTAGAAAAGCAGAGGCCTATTTGAAATAATTCTTGGACTGTGCAAATGCCTGCATGGTCCAATTAGTGATGGGACTCCATTGCAGCACTCTTTGAAGCAATCAGGGAAAGAACATTGCTGAATGGTTTCCTTCAGTTTTATTGCTGTGTTTTGCTCCAGCAGCAACAGTTACCACTGAGGTAACTGAGGTGTGGTGCTCATGAGAGAATAAAATGGAAGTGATATTCTGAAATTCCCTCTGTAGAGTACTAATATTGGAAGGCAAATTCTGGGTTGGGAAAATAATCTTGGGAACTCATCTTGGCACATTATTTATTGGTAATACAGCAATGGGGTCAGTAGAATGGTTTGTCTGATTTGTATCTCAAGCATACACAGATTGTTCTGATCTGGAGAAATTTATTTTATAACTTGTTCTTGCTTTGGGAGGCAGAAATGAGGAAATGCATGCAGAACAAGCAGTGTCTGCTTTATCATCAAAATGTGTCTTCAGCCCTCCTTAAAATGAGAGTAAAATCGTCTGATATTTTCTGAATGGAAAAGCTGTGTGAGCTGCTCTCCATAAATCTCTCCAAAGGAGGCACATTGCCCATTCCATTACAGCAAAATACGGGAAGAGCAACTATTTTCTCATAAGTGTGTGTGTTCAGTAATTGGAGTTTGAGAGGTTTTGAATTTTTTTTTTCAACCACATCTCTGGGTAATTTAAAATAGTGCATTTAGTCTTTTAAGGAACCAGTACATTATTAAAACAGGAAGGTATTTTTCAACAAACAGCTTCCTTATGTTAGAATGGAAGTAAAATTTGCTCTTTGTCCTTAATTCAACTTGTATTTATTCATATGAAAATAGAGAAGTGCTTCACCAATAGGAAAAATAGTTCAGTGCCATTGCACAGTGGAAGATGATAATTCTGATATTCTCAAACACTGTTTCTCTTTGACTTCTGCAGCTCTAGACAAACCAGGAAAAAGTGGTTTCTCCTTATTCTTGAATAACAGACTGGCTTTTTGTAGCATTGGACCTAAATCTGAGCCAAGTATGTAGAAGGAGACTTAGTGAAGGATGTGCATCAGGCCATTGGTTACATCTTCACTGTAATTTAGCTCAACCCCCAGGCAAGGGGCACTAGAGGGATGTGGTTCCTCAAAGAGCATCATGCACAAGCTGGAGAGACAGCACCTGCTGCCTCCCACACCTCTGCCTGTGTATGTGGAGATTGTAGAGTTCTTAGCAGCAACATGACTTTGTGTTCTGTGTTTATTGGTGTCTCCTCCCACATTTCTGAATTGTAGGCAATCACAGACTGCAGATCACAGGCTGTTCTGAATTAGAAGGGACCCACAAGGATCATCGAGTCCAACTCTTGAGTCAGTGGCCCACACAGGGGATTGAACCCGTGACCTTGGCATTATTACACCCCAGTTTTAACCAACTGAGCTAATAATGAATTGCACTGCATGTTTACAATCTCATATTTTTGTGGCCTGGCCTCTTCTTTAGCTGAGAAGCCATTAATTTTCATGGCCCATATTTTGGTTCTCAGGCTTGTCAAGGGAATCCCATTAGAGAATTTTGTCCACCTGAGACCAAACAAGCTCCAACTTATCTAGTACAGAAGCCCTTTCCTTGGGATTCCATAAATGGGGCCATCAAATGCAGCTGCAAAGTTAGGATATCCAAGCATAATAACTAAAACTGGACTTTAAAAATCAGAGGGCACTTGGTGTGCTCAGCTGGAGAAGGGAAGACTGAGGGGAGACCTCCTTGCTGTTACAGCTTCCTGAGGAGGGGCAGGCACTGAGCTCTGCTCTGTGGGACCAGGGACAGCACCCAGGGAATGGCCTGAAGGTGTGTCAGGGGAGGTTGAGGTTGGACGTTAGAAAAAGGCTCTTTCCCAGAGGGTAGTTGGTCACAGGCTCCCCAGGGCAGTGGGCACAGCCCCAAGGCTGACACAGGTCAGGAAGTGTTTGGATGATCCCATCAGGCACATGGAGTGACTTGTGGGGATGGTCCTGTGCAGGACTAAGGTTTGGACTGATCCTTGTGGGTCCCTTCCAACTCAGCATATTCTGTGATATGAAAGAAGTTTTAGCTTTAAAAGTAAGATCTAGGAGGAAGTATAATTAAAGTTGTCACATCTTTCCTGCAGAATATGAGTACATTGCCAATGGTGATTATCCAGTCTTGCAAATGACCCTAAGTAGATTAACTTGATAAGAAACACCCTCATATATAAGTTCTATTCTTATGCTTTATATAATGAGGAGTCCATGGCCTGTGTAAAGTTTCATACACTTTTCTTAGTTGAAAAAGAAGTATTTAAATATATATGAATACATTGCATCCTGTAACATGGCACAGAAAAGGAACTCACCTATAGAGGTGGTATTGATTGCCATGGTTTGTCTTATGCAAGCCTGACCTATGAAGTTAGAGGACTTCATTTAAATGAACAGAGCATATTGCTTTTCATTCTGTGTTTGGTTTTTAGATATCTGTAGAAATATCTAAAAGGTTAGAGGTGACACAGCTCTATAACATTAGCATTTATTGGAATAAAATCCTAATACAGAGTGGAAAACAGCAACTGACTTTTTTTTTTATTTTTTACCACCACAGTTTCAAAGAACATTTGAATCTTTAAGAAACGTATCCAGTAAATCTGAGCTACAGAAAACCTACCAGAAGTTTCAAAAAGAGCTGGAAAATCTTGATTATTTGGCATGCAAACGTCAGCAGGTAAGAACAGGGAAGCTTGCTAAGAAGACACAGAACACTGGGCAAAGACATGGAGGGATGGTAAAACTGATGTGTTTGATGGAGTTACTGTTCTGCCAGCAGGGTTTGTGTTCTGAGTGTTGTCAGGTAAGGCAGCAGGAGGGGTGACAAGTCTATTTAATGCTTATGGTGTTGTACTGCCTGTATTTTGATTTCTCAGCAGAGAGAAGGACAGACAAAGCAAGAAAGTGATGCTTAGCAGACTATTAAATTTTGCATTAACACAAACCAGTTTTTTTAATTGGAGTGCAGAGAAGTACTGTTTGCATTCTTTTACCTGAAAAATGAACTAAATCCATAAGTTAATGGACTTTGATACTGACCATACATGCAAACCACTAATTGGTTCTTCTTTAGAAATGAATTTATGAGACTAGATTGCATAAAACTTTGAAGTATACATGGTCTTTGAGTTGTGCTTTCAAGACCAAGGTTAAATTGCATTGTTAGCATGTATTTAACATCGGATCTTCTGTCATTTATATGTAGTTTATGTGAAACTGTCAGCTCTCATAATAGGTATTCACTTCTTTTTTGTCTAGATGAAATAGGCCTTTGCCTCTTTCAGAGTGTGCAGGTGAAATGGTGTAACATTTCTGTGTGGGGGTTGTCTTGGTTTGTGTTTTCCTTTATCTGTCGCTTGGTGTCAGTGTTGTCAAACTGTTCGTTTGCTCGGGGGCAGATCACAGCTGTGGCTGTCAGGTGGTTGATTTGGTTACCCGGGTCTCAGGTGATGCACATTGTATGCCTGAGCAGTGATTATATGGGCGTGCTAAATAATATTTTACCTGCTTGTTGGTATCGAGATTTTCTCAATATATCTCAGCAGAACTCGCTGGAGACTCTGCAGTGAGTCTGCAGGATTTGAAAAGCTGCCATATCTATTTAGTAAAGAAAATGCTTTGAATTTTATCCTGCTTTGATAGGAAAGTGATCTCTGTGTGAAGAGATTGAGAATTGGTTTGATTACTGTGAAAAAATCACAGACGTGGTTTGGGACTGAGGCTGTTGTGAGTTTGTGACATGTTTGTGGAGTGTGTGTATCAATTAAATAACAATTTATATACTCTCATGTAAGGTTAAGGGTATGTTCATGGTCCCACTGGCAAAATGTTGCCTAACTGCCATCTGTTGGGAGACAATTGTATACAATTTAAATGTGAATCCAATCAAGGTAAAGTAAGTGGTTTATGTACTAAAAGTAATGGATGTTGCTTTTGAATGAAATACAGTTACCTCCTTCTGTCCCTTTTCTTCAGGCATGAGCCATGAATATAACAATAAAATTCTTCAGTGCTAAAATTTCCAGGAAAGGTGGGAAATTGAAACTGTGCCTTTTAAAGGATGCTCAAAGCAGCTGATTATGTCTATGAGCTGGTGTGGAAGTGGTCAAGGTGGCTGAATTCTTTGGTGGTTACAGAGGAGAAAGATGGGAAGTTCTTGTAGGTGGAGACTTCATTATTGGAAAGCAGAATTGTGTGGATGACATCTAGGATTTGGTCAAGAAGCCTGGACAGTTCTCTTTACCATTCTTCTGTGTCCCAAACATGACCCAGAGTGTTAAACCACATCTGTATGTCGGGTCTTGTTACTGCTGCTGTCTGTGATGGGCTCCCACTGTGTTCAGATCTGCTCCCAGCCACACTGCTGTGTGTCAGAGCCTCCCTTCTGACTGTTGGCTGGGGGAACACACATCTCCATCTCTGTGGACTTGCCATACTTTGCCAGTAGCCATGGCTTATTGGCCATGTTATTTGGAAGCGTGTCTGGGTGAGGCAAGATGAAGATAAAATACAAACAAAACACTTGTGCTGGGCAGTGCCAGGTGGGCTGAGCCCTTGCAAATGTGGCAAATGCTGCAGGTTGTGGGCATGTGGCTGACCAGGCAAATTGCTTGGTTGTCTAACAGCTCCTGCAGACCCACCCACAGCCCTGCAATGACCTTCATGTTCCCTTGCCTTCATTCTTCCCATTCTGGCAGTTGTGTAACCCTCCATGGAGGTGCTTCAGTGTGCTAAACTGACTTATAATTATTTACTTTTCAGTGATCTCAATATTCTGTTGAACAGTAGCTTGCTTATCACTCTCTGTCCGCATCCAGATGGATGTCCCTTCATCCATGAAACCTGTGCTGCCCTGTCTTTCTGTGTGCTTCTGGCAGTTCTTCTGCTATCTACCAGAAAAATTCATTTGGGTTGAGAATATCAGTTTATAGCCAGGCTGCCATTTTGAAGCCTGCCAGGAGATTCCTGTCTCCAAGAAATGTAGTTTTTCTTTTCTTGTCCAGGAAATGGTCTGGCAACTCCTTTGAATGAAAATGAGGTTTAAATTTCTTTGATACCATCTCACCTCTGAAATTTGACTAAAAAAGAATACCTGTAAAACTGTTCTCTTCCTCTGTGACTTACTGGAATGTTTGCAACAAGAGCTCAGTAAGCTTTACATTGGTTTGTATCAACCTAAATATTAACACATCTGCAATATGAGTAATTGCAGGGGAGATGAAAGGGGACAGTATGGTAAAGCACCTGGGGATGGAGGGGACTCTGATCCCAAGGCTGCTCTTGGAACACTGCAGTAGGTGCAGGCTTCCTTTTTCTTATGTGATTCTTTGTTCCTGGTGAAGGGAAGTGGTGCATTTATTGCTCAGCTGGAACAGTGCTGGTTTGAGGCTATTCATTATGATTATCTTACTGTAAGGTCATTTCAGGAGTCTTGGGCAATAGCTACAATAAAAATAGAATTATAATCAAATCCAGTGGTATTTAGCACCTGTCAAACTGAAAAATTATCACAGTTGCTGCTGGTTTGAATGTTAGCAGTGCCTTTAGGATGCCTGTGGCAGTGCTGGCTGTAATCCAGAGACACTTAGTTTTTGCCTAGAATTCTCCATCAGTGTGGTCATCCAGCTGCTGACAACAGGACTTCAGTATGTGTACACACACAAAGCAGTATCCTGTTGTAAAGGAATGCCAGTTTAAGCCTTCTTTTTTACTTTTCATTTTGATTGTATTCCCTCAAGGTAATATTAAAGAGTGTTAAAGTACTGAATCTATAGACATGATTTTGGTTATTATATTTTAAAATCTTTTTAGGATTGGATTCTGATGATTATTGTACTTAGAAATTTTTAGGAAGCTGTGATAGAAATTGAAGGAGTTAAGGGCTGTATCAAAGATGCTTATAGGGTACACTTTTGCTTATGGAAAATAAGAGCCATTACCTGTTTTACTTCACAGCAGTCTGTTGTTATCAGCACTGTGCCTGTCTTCATGATCATACACATCAAATTTGCATTCTAAAAGTTTTAATTTTGAATGGAGACTTGCTTCTACAGTCAAATGGTATTTCTTTTTGTTAAAGCGGACTAAATGCACTTTTATTCTCTACCTTTGATTGTTCACTTTGGGAGGAGAGAATCCAAAGAGTGAAAGCACAAGTCCTGTGGGGAGAGGCTGAGGGAGCTGGGGGTGTTTGTGCTGGAGAAGAGGAGGCTCAGAGATGCCCTCAGCACTGTCTGGAACTCCCTGAAGGGAAGTTGTGGCCAGGTGGGGGTTGGTCTCTTCTCCCAGGCACTCAGCAATAGGACAAGGGGGCACGGGGGGCTCAAGCTCTGCCAGGGGAAATTGAAGTTGGAGAGCAGAAAAAACTTCTTTGCAGAGAGAGTGCTCAGGCATTGGAATGGGCTGCCCAGAGAGGGGGTGGATTCCCCATCCCTGGAGGTTTTTAAGGTGAGCTTGGCCGTGGCACTGAGTGCCATGATCTGGTAAAGGGACTGGAGTTGGCCCAAGGGTTGGACTTGATGATCTTGGAGGTCTTTTCCAACCCAATCCATTCTGTGATTCTAAAGTGTGAAGACTTGTAGGTTGGTAAAGTCAAGTTAGTAGATAAAGCGAAAGCAGATCTGGGAATTCATTGCCCCTTCCCATGGGCAGGAGCTGCTCAGCCATCCCAGCACAGCAGGGCTCCATCACACACAGTGCTCACTTGGGAAGGCAAACACCATCACTCTGAATGTCCCCCCTCCTTCCTTCCCTCCTTCCTTTGTCTCCCAGGTTTCTGTGCTGAGCATGACCCCTGTGGGCTGGGCTGTCCCCTGGGTCAGGTGGGATCAGCTGTCCCAGCTGTGTCCTCTCCCAGCCCCTTGTGCCCCCCCAGCCTCCTCTCTGGGAGGCAGGACAGGCCCTGGCTCAGGGTGGGCTCTGCTCAGCAATGACTAAAACAGGGTCATTTTACCAACACAGGTTCCAGCACAAATCCAAACCAGCCCATACCAACTACTGTGGGGAAAATTAACTCCCCCAGCCAGAAACCAGCACAGCATGAGATTTGTTTGCTCACAGTGCTCTACTTCAGAAACTGGAGGCGAGTTTTCAAAAGAGTTTATCACTTATCAACCTGCAGGTTTGTTGTGTGGCAAACAGTTTAAAAGTATGCTGAAAAGTGGAGGGAGTTGAGGGTGAATTACTTCTTGTGAAGAGAACAAGCATGATAATAGAAAACTTAAGGAACTCGGTCACGTGGCTTATGTGGAAAAGGTTATAGCTTAGAACTGTCAGAACAGAGGTACTTAACTAAGACTTTAGTGCACAGAAATATGATAAAATCCAATGGATGGATGGAAGTCAGAAAAGTTCAAACCAGAAAGCAAATGAGCGTTTTTGAGACAATTAACTATGGAGATGGCTTAGTTAGGAGGTTCAGTACATTAATCACTGCTTGTAGCCTTTATAGCCATTTCTGAAAGATATGGAGTGACTGAGATGGAAATCAAAGGGCAGGAATTATGGAAATTTTTATTACTTGTGTTAGTGAATGAATTTGAATGAGAATTCACTTTTTTTTTTCTCTAGACTTAAAAATCACAGTACATTTGGTTGTGTATTTGAGGGTGAAGGCAGAATTATGTCTTTTGAATTGCTATCCTGGATTAATAAGTGGGTGAATTTGTTTAATTTTTTATTTGCCACTCTGCCACTGTCTGCTCTTTTGCAGGGTTGGATGTGTTGAGATCTTGTTTAGGAATTTTCAAAGCAGCTCAATATTTCACTCCAGAGTAATTTTGAGGACATGTAGGCATTTGATTCCCATTAGCTTTCTGAGAGTGCCTTCTTTCCTTTCTTCCTTTAGTATTTACTCACACTATTGGTTATAAAATGAGAGTATAGGTTGTATTTCCAGTATTCTAGCTGCTTTTCTCCCCTTGACATAAGAACAACTATCTATCATGTTGGTGTGTAATTAAAGTAGTTGATTTATGCATTCATTTTAAAGAAAGCAAACAACAAATCAGTCTTGGTATCTAAGAGAGTGAAAAATTGTGACAATTCTGTTTTCAGCCACCTGACATGCTTTAGTAATTCCATTATCATAGTTCTGTTGTTTGGCCATTGCTTGTGTCTGTGCTGTGTGTCTGTGTGGCTTCCTCAGTGGGTGGAGAGGATCTCCTTTTCCCTGCCCTCCTGACAGTGCTGATATTTCCCTGTTTATAATTTTATATATCCATTCAGGGTGGCAGGGTGGAATACTACTGCATCCCCATCAACATTCCCACAGTGTGTGCCATAACTCTCCAGCTCAGCTGTTCAGTTTGCTTTGCCTGCCTCTAGTGCTGCTCTTGCATGGTTTTAATTTGCCAGCAATTTATATTTCCATGTGTGCAGTTTTTCTTCTGCATGGAAGCTGGACCTCTGAGGAGAAAACCCTTTTCTGGGAAAATAAAACAAGTGACATGCTAGAGAATTTATTTTTAAAAAGCAATGGTTTGGCAGCTTCTGTGTCTGGTGTGCATTTTGTTTTGGTGTGTGCCATGATGTGGAGATCTGGTGAACTCACTGTGCAGCTGCACATGCAGCAGCAGGAGGGGTTTGCTGGTCCTCTCATGTGGAGTTTTACTTGTAAAAATCTGAGTGTCAAAATTAGGCAATATTGACAAGAAACTTCAGGAGGAGAACCAGACAGTGTAGTTGTATAGTTGGTCACATTTCCATCCCTGTGCCTGGTACCTGTTCTGTGGTTGATGCCAAAGCTGCTGGATGTGATGGCTTCAGAGTCCAGGCTGGTGTCAGTCAGTGTGCTGAGGGAATAACAAGAAGTTAATTCTTAGTAAGTAATTAAAACTGTTTTTATCAATGAGAACTCTAATTCTAAAAAGGTACTGAAATTTCTGCTGAAGGTGTAAACACTCACAAACTGAAGAGTGGGTGAGATTCCTCTTTGGGCCAATGAAAGTGTACCCAAAACTCAGAGGAACCACTTGCACTTAATTGCTTTTACTGCAGTTGTGATAAATGGACAAAATTTAAAGAAACAAGGAGGTACATTTTTGTCTTCCAAATGTATAAGGAGCCAAGTAGCTGCTCAAAACCTGCCAAGAAACCAGTCATGAAGGTAAAAGCATACCTGTCTTACACATCTTTGAAATCATAGAATCATAGAATGGATTGGGTTGGAAAAGACCTCCCAGATCATCAAGTCCAACCCTTGGGCCAACTCCAGTCCCTTTACCACATCATGGCACTCAGTGCCACGGCCAAGCTCACCTTAAAAACCTCCAGGGATGGGGAATCCACCCCCTCTCTGGGCAGCCCATTCCAATGCCTGAGCACTCTCTCTGCAAAGAAGTTTTTTCTGCTCTCCAACTTCAATTTCCCCTGGCAGAGCTTGAGCCCCCCGTGCCCCCTTGTCCTATTGCTGAGTGCCTGGGAGAAGAGACCAACCCCCACCTGGCCACAACTTCCCTTCAGGCACTTCCAGACAGTGCTGAGGTCACCTCTGAGCCTCCTCTTCTCCAGCACAAACACCCCCAGCTCCCTCAGCCTCTCCCCACAGCACTTGTGCTCCAAATGTTCTCATGTGAGTTACTGTGATTTGGAATTTGGGGGAAATGGGCAGAATTCTGGTTTATTTTTGCATCCAGAATGGGAATTACGAGACATAGTATCTTTTCCCCTTTTATATAGCCTGTGAAGGATCTAAGTAGTTTGTATTTAAAGTCTTCAGCCTCCAAGACATGAAGAGGTAAACTATTATCTGAGATGCCCACAGCAAAAACCCTCAAAACTTTGATATTAGGAGTGGGGGAGTTCTGAAACAGTTATCAGTTTTCAGAAAGAAAACTATTGATATTGGGAAGAGGTTGAGATAGATGTGTGGGGTTTATTCAAACCTGCTTCTCACTTTCCTGGAAAAATAGAAGGGGATCTGTAGGAAGCCTGGGAGTTGAGCAGAGGGCTAAAAAGTGTCCCCCCAAATCTTTTCAAAACTCAGCCTGTTGCTGTTTCTGTGAAACTGAGTTCCTTTTGGCTGTGCCCAAAATGTCCTCGGTTTGGATTAAAGATTCCTGTCTTGTCTTGTCTCTGATAAATGTAAGGAAAATGTCTTGGGAGCCAAAGATGGATGAAGCTTTAAGTTCAACCACAGAGTCCCCAGGTAATTTGAAAACAAACAACACAAAATCAAGTGTAACAGTGGGAAGGAAATGAGATCTTCAGGTGGAATTAAGTTACCAAAACAACTAAGTAAGTAATATTAAAAGGGCATGACTTTAAAAGCTGATAAAGAATACTGAGTGGATTCCATGGGGGACTTGGAGACACCACTGATTTCACACCTGAGCGTTTGCTTTGGTACCATGTGTGTCTCCAGTGAAATCTGATGTTTATTTCTGTGGCAAACTGGCTGAGGTTAGAGCTCTTCAGTAGACTAGAAAACAGTTTTTCCCCCCAAATGAAATAGACTGTTACTTCACATAATAAGTTTGTTCTAATGTGGGACAAAAGCAGAGTTCATGGAATGTAAATGGGGTCAGAGTCTATTTACTCAGTGATGCAACAATAGTTGGTAATACGGCAGTTACAGTATTCTGTGAGGCAGCCATGTCCTCTCAAGGAACAAACAAAACTGCATTTTCATACAGCAGGAGCGAGGTGAGCCTTAAAAGGACAAAATCATTTGGATTTAATAGTTTTTGATTTCTCAGGAGTTTCTTAAAAGAAAAATATAGTGCAAAGTATTTGTCAAATGTGTTTTAACGGGTGACCCATAAAGCAGATTTAAGTACTAAGCTCTTTGGTGTTTATTCTAGACGAAGCTGCTCACTGTGCTCCCACAGCCACTCTGACAGTTGTCTTTGTCTAAAATGTTGTTAAAACCTCCAGGGACACATTCCACAACATCCCTGACTCTTCCTACATTTCACTGAAAGTTCTTTTTCCTAGTGTTTAGTGTGAATCCCCCTTTAATTCATTCATGATCATGACATCTTGTAGTTCCTACTATAAATTAACACTCAGATTGTTCCTTTTCGCTTTGCTGTGCTCTTGTATGTATTATGATCAGGTTTCTCTGCAAGTTGCTCAGTCTTCCCTCCTAAGTCATGCTTTTACATCTGCTCTATCCTGTGGCTCAAATGGTTCTGCCCCATTGCCAAAGCATGCTGTTGGTCAGGAGAATGGAAGGATTTATCCTGGTGTCTTCTGTTATGGGGAGCTGGGGGTGTTTAGTCTGGAGAAGAGGAGGCTCAGAGGTGACCTCAGCACTGTCTACAACTCCCTGAAGGGAAGTTCTGGCCAGGTGGGGGTTGGTCTCTTCTCTCAGGCACTCAGCAATAGGACAAGGGGGCACGGGCTCAAGCTCTGCCAGGGGAAATTGAAGTTGGAGAGCAGAAAAAACTTCTTTGCAGAGAGAGTGCTCAGGCATTGGAATGGGCTGCTCAGAGAGGGGGTGGATTCCCCATCCCTGGAGGTTTTTCAAGTGAGCTTGGCCGTGGCACTGAGTGCCATGATGTGGTAAAGGGACTGGAGTTGGCCCAAGGGTTGGACTTGATGATCTGGGAGGTCTTTTCCAACCCAATCCATTCTATGATTCTATGAAGAGTAACAATGCCATCATTAAACTGAAGGAGCTTTCAGAGTGTCACAGAGCTCCTCCTCATTCGTTAGAACCAAATCTTAGAACTATTATAAAATATAACACTTTCATATTTGTGCATGAGAAACAATATTTGTGTTTGGACTAGGTGTAAGTGCTGACTTCATATCTCTGGAAATAACAAAAATTAAGGAATATTATTTTCAAAGACTGTGACAAGTTCTTTGTCACTTTCTTAGAGATCTACAGCTCTGTATGTTTTTATTGGTTGAAATCATCACCTAGTGAAGTGGTGCATGATTCTTAGCCATAAGTGAAGGAGAAAATACTTGCCCTGATTTTCTGGAACATAACACATCTGCATATTCTACAGAAAAAGCAAGAATTACAGAGGATGCTTCCTTTGTTGAACACTATAAAAAAAGTAATGTATGTACTATTTTGATTTGACACCCTTTTCTTTGATTTTTTTCAAAGTAAAATGGTCTGGAGCAGTAGAGGGTGGAGATTATAATAACATCTTCCTTACTGAATAGTGAAGGAAAACAAAGAGAAGAGGGAGTTATGCTTGCAGATGTCTTGTCGTCATTTTCAAATTTGCTCTCTCAGAGCTTTCTTTTGTGACCTTGAGAAAGCCTCTTAGTATGAGCTCTACTAGAGGACATCCCTGAATGTCTCCACCCAAGAGGTAAAAATTTATAGGTGTGTTAGGACTTGCTGGTAAAATTCTGTGGATATTTGAAGTTCCTTTTGTCAGACTACGACAGATTTATGCCAGACTAGGTAAAAAGTTCAGTCTGAGCACAACTGACATATTTTTACAGGGTCAGGAGCATTTTATAGCATAGTCTGAGCTACCATTTTAATTTGTGGTGGGAGGTTTGTTTTTTGGTTGTGGGTTTTGTTTTTAGTGTGGGGAAAACCTGCTGTTTAGATGCTGAAATAATGTAGGATAGAAGTGCAGTAACAGTTTGGAATGTAGAGCTCTGATCACTAACGAGTGGCTAATGAACGATGTTGTGTCATGGTAAAAATGACAGTAATAGTAGCTGGGGAATTATGTGAAAGGAATGTTTTATTGTATTGATCCAAGCCTGACAGACACAGACTGGTTTCTCACAGAAAAATAAATTCTCTTATAAAATGTTTCTCTGCCTTGGCACTTCATCAAAATCAGATTAGATGAAATGCAAAGCTTTGCAAAATGACTGAGCTGTGAGTGGGAAGTGGTTAGAGAGCATAATGTTTGGGAATGATGGACAAATCCTGCAGGAACACTGTTCCTGACACGCTGGCTCCAGGAACTCTGGCAAACCACAGTGAAAGCAGACTGAGCCAGGGGCAGTTGTGTCTTCTTGCTGTCTTTTGCTAAAGGCTCATACTACTTGCACATCCTTCAGTGCTCTAGGAGACAGAACATTCACACAGGGAATAGAAAACTTGCATTTAGTGCACTCCTTGAGTTAATGCAGGATGTAGAAATTTTTTTTCCCATATGGTGACAGGTTAGGAGGTAAAGGTGGGGATCTCTGTGTCCCCTATGAAACTCAAGTTCTGTAACCAGTTAGGGTTATGTGCCAGGTCAGCTTCAAAGCTCACCCCTGGCTCACAACCTTGTTTTGAGGGAAGCACTTGCATGAGGTTTCTGTCACTTCAATAGCAGGTACCAATGCAGCCTTTGGGTTCCAGCTGTCTGAGGGGACTGCTAAGCTGGGGCAGTGCTACACAGGGCTGAAACAAACCCCCACAGACGGAAAGTGGTGTTGCAAACAGTGATGAATGAATTACTTGTTGGTCTTGTCTTGAATCCAAGGCGGTATTCTCACTTGGTAGTCTGTGTGATGTTGTCAGGTTGGGCTCTTAGTCCTTCTTTCTGTATTTTCCCCCTGCACACATACCATCCCCTCCCCAGAACGTATTCTGCATAAGTTGCATTCTGTATTTTGCATTTACATAATGCTACCTATTTTCCTCTAAAACTCACTCCAGTCATTTGTCACTTAAATTTCTCATCGAGTCATTCTGCATCAATTTTTGTTCTATCTGTCTTCTTCCTCCTCCAAGCCTTTGTCATCTGTCATCCACACCTCATTTCTGTTGGTGCATTCTAAATGTATCGACTCATTCATTTTGCTCACGGAGATATTTATTGCATTGCATTCAAACAAACATCACAGTCCCACCCCCACAGACACTGTTTCCTGTTTCCCTGTCTCTCCACTGTGCTGTCAGGTGTGTTCTTACACAGGCTCTGAAGGATCATCAGGAGGAGTTGGGGTGTGTGTATGTGTGAACTGACAGGTCACAGTGACTTGGTGCATGCAGGAAGGAGAGCAAAGGATGGGCCATGACAGCAGTGTCCCAGTTCAGCAGGTGGGACCAGTTTATCCCTGTGTGGGTGTGACTAAAGCTGTGCATTCTCCACCCGCCATTCATTTCCCATGAACTGTTCCCAATGGCCCATTGGCAGCAGCTGCCAAGGGCACA
>VWZD01012511.1:217573-284763 GCA_013396695.1 Sakesphorus luctuosus
TTCTCCTGCCGGTTTACCTTTAAACCAGCACACAGAGGTCACTGCCCCCACCTAGTTTTGACCTTGCTGATGCTGAATTCCTCCTTCCCATCCCTCTAAAATTCCAGGTTGTCACATCCCAGCTGAAATGCTGTTTGTGATATATAGGCCTGTCATCACAGACTCTTTTTCTCCTCAGGACTGGGGAGAGCACAGTTAGACCTTTGCCTTGCTGGACGAGGCTCATCAGGCTCTAACACTTTCCTGTATTTGTTACCCAGCTTTTATTCCAACATGGGTCTGTATTGTAAGTTATTCCTGTTTGTGAGCGTACCACAGCTGGTTACTTTTCAGTACAGACTGTATCACTCAGTTGATCTATCTTGAAGTCTGCCCTCCTGTGATTTAGTCAAATTGGGCTGTTATAGATTCTCATGATGGAACAAAAATTTCTTTGTGGGTAAGATTTTGATCCTTGTAACAGTGCTTTCATAACTAATAATAATAAATTCTGTTGGCAGAGGAATAGTGAAAGCTTTTGACTCCTTGAGTAAGAAAGTTTTCTTTTTTCTGCCTGCATTTAACCATGGATCTAACTTTACATTTTAAGAACAAAAGATAACGTGTAATAAAGTCTAACTTCAGTCTAGATTTACATGTGCAACAGTTACATTAATTCCAGCTGTAACTGTGTTGGTTAACACTGGAAGAAAGGTGATCCTCTTTGATCTGTAGGGGACAAGTACAAACTCTACTGCAGGACAATTGCATGTAGTTTATTTTAGCTAAATCACAAAGGGTTGCAAACCTACCAGCTTATGTTATCTGCACTCAAGACATTCAGCAGTGGATTCACTAAAGTGGAAAAGAGTGACAGCCCACATGATCACGGTATGGTGAAGCACCTTTCAGGGTAAGGAGAACTGGAGGCCAAGAGCTCCTAGTGATGATCAGCAGTTTTATTTCTGGGCAACCTGGGAAAGATGTCTCTGAGCAGTTCCTGCAGGTGCTATGTCTGAAGTGCAGAGTTACTGCACTGAAGAGAGGCATTTAATTTGCACTGGGAACAGGGCCCAGAAGTGGGGAATGAGACCTGGAAGGATTGCTGTCATGGATGGAGAAGGTCTGGTCAGCAGTGCATGGGTTGGTCTTACGTGAGCCTGGCATTGTCTAGTAAGTGCAGTGAGTACAGACTGAATGTATGAAAAGACATGGAAAAGAAGGTGCTTCAGATTGTACTGTAGCACAGTCAGTACTAAATCTAGCCTGGAACAGTGAGTTTAGGCACTGACAGTTCAGGAAGGATTTGAGAACAAAGTGGCTCTTGCAAGTGCTTGTGGAATAGGAGCTAAAAGCTTGAGAAAATCAGGTGTTTGAGGCATAGTTATAATTCAGCTTTAGTACATGATTTCTAATCCAGAACTGAAAAACCTTAAGAAAACCTAAAGGAAGGCAGAGTTTGTCTTCCAGATCTTTCTGTATGCTGCTGTACTCAGGAAATGCTAGCCATGAAAATACCATGTTGAGAAAGAGAAATCAATTCTATTTGCACAGCAGCCATTTCACTGTCAGACTCCATCTGCAGTGTATGCTGTATGTGTGTTTTAGTGATAGTACAGGATAATTAACTTTTGCCTTGCTTACATCTATTAATGAGTGCCATGGCCGTGTTTGGCGTGGTGGTGACTGGTATTCTCCAGCCTTTTCTGCACCTCAGCAAACCTGCAGTGAATGCTTTGTGTGCAGAACCCCAGAGGTGCTCCAGCCCATGCCTTGCTGTGCTCAGAAAGGCTGGTTTGCTCACACACCCACAAACCACTGCAGGGAGTGACAAAGGGGAAGTGTGAGGCACAATTATTGGAGGTGGTGGTGTCCATAAACTTGACATACATTTTGAGTAATAGCTTGCTGTTTTGGTTAGGTATTGAATTCCTTTACTGACAGGTATTATACAGACACTAGAGAGAAGTATTAAACTTTTCTTCATGCATTCAGATGAGTCAGCTAATGTTGTTAGTCTTTGCTTGAGCACCTTGAGAAAATACTGCAGCATTTCTCCTCTTTTGCTCAGTTAGTAGAAGCCAATAAATTATCTCAGGATCTGAAGAGACTCTGTAGCATTACATTTAAGCTCCTTACTAATTATTAGTTGTAGATGAATAATGGATGTGCCAGGTCTCTGGGTAAGAGTCCTGGCAAAAGTTACATTTTCACTTAAAGCCAATGGTCTTAAAGCAGTACTCTGAATGTCAGGAATCTGAACCTACATGGAGAGCTCAATTCCATCGAACAGAAATTTGATTGCAGACCCAAACTTTGGAGATGCTGATTGTGTTTCATTGCTAAATTAATTGATAGGATTAGAGAGGAGAGGTGCAGGGACAATAAGGAGTGTAATATCTCTTTATTCTTCCCCTGGACTCTGCCTTGGTGAGGCCACACCTTGAGTGTTGTGTTCAGTTCTGGGCCCCTCAGCTCAGGAAAGAGATTGAGGGGCTGGAGCGGGGCCAGAGAAGAGCAACGAGGCTGGAGAAGGGAGTGGAGCACAAGTGCTGTGGGGAGAGGCTGAGGGAGCTGGGGGTGTTTGTGCTGGAGAAGAGGCGGCTCAGAGGTGACCTCAGCACTGTCTGGAACTACCTGAAGGGAAGTTGTGGCCAGGTGGGGGTTGGTCTCTTCTCCCAGGCACTCAGCAATAGGACAAGGGGGCACGGGCTCAAGCTCTGCCAGGGGAAATTGAAGTTGGAGAGCAGAAAAAACTTCTTTGCAGAGAGAGTGCTGAGGGATTGGAATGGGCTGCCCAGAGAGGGGGTGAATTCCCCATCCCTGGAGGTTTTTCAACTGAGCTTTGCCGTGGCACTGAGTGCCATGATGTGGTAAAGGGACTGGAGTTGGCCCAAGGGTTGGACTTGATGATCTGGGAGGTCTTTTCCAACCCAATCCATTCTACGATTCTCCCCACCCCATTTTATAGGTAGGTTATATTTTTTAAACACAAGTAAAATGATAGCAAAGTGTTCTGCTCCACTTGAGCTTCTCCTCCCTGACTCACTAGAGAAGTGGCCTGCATTTCCTCACAGAACAGGTAGATTCTGTACTCTGATGTGTATAGATTTGAACCTGGAAGGCCAGAAAAAGCAATTAGTGAGAACAGTAATTGAAGGCGTGGCAAAGAGTTCTTGATCCTGGCCTTGGCCACTTTCTTGAGTTACTGAAAATGAAATGGGAAGGTTTTTATTTGCTCTGGAAAATGATTCATCACAATTGCACAGAGCTGGCTGAGGAGCTGCTAAGAATCTTGCAAAGGATAGAACAAATGAAGAGTAATTTAAAGAAGTGTGTGTACCTCTGCATGCTGCGTGAATCTTCCCTTGTCTCTTCCTACCACTGTTGTCAGTAGTCAGGATAGTCCAGAAATGCAATGTGCTCCCTTTCTAAGTGTCTTTAATAGTTCAGCAGAGAAATGACAAATGCCTCTGACACAGTTGCAAAATTAAAATGGTTATCAGGGGAGGGAGGAAAGAAGAAAATTCTGAAAATAAAATATAGTCAGTAATAATGTAAAAAAGATGAGCAATTTAGAGTCCTCCACAGAAGATGCAGAAGAGAAATATTTCAAGGTAATTCAAAAGAATTTCAATGCGTTCTCACTATATTTTTTCTTCTGCCTTTAGTAGCTCCTTTCTTCACTGCTTTCAGTAGTCTCACTAAACCAGTTCTTAAAGTCTTTGTAAGTAGAGGTAAACCTTAACCCATCTTACAGGAGTCTTGCAAGTAGTTGTTACCAGGAAGGAGATTAAGATGTTATGAGAGGTGACACTTTGGAGGGTTTCTGTAGGGAGCTGGCACCTTCCCTGTAGGTTTCTGTAGGTCCCAGTCCTGCCAGAGGAGGCAGAGCTGAGGGTACCAGGCACCCACATGTCTGTGCAGCCTGTGGGGTGCATGGTCTGCCATGGGTGCAATTGCAGGGTGCCCTGTGGGGTTACTGTTCATACATCTGTTCAGCGAGTCTATCTGACTGATTTTCTACAGATACTGTAAAACCCCAAGCAGAGAAGTTAGACCCTGGAGCACTCATCAGAAGTCTGAGACAGCTGGGATTGACTTGGTTCTGTTCACATGTGAGAGACACGGTCATGGCATCACGGAGTGGTTTGGGTTGGGAGGGACCTTTACTGGCCATCTAGTCCAGCCCCCTGCAATGAGCAGGGACATCTTCAGCTGGGTCAGGTTGCTCAGAGCCCCATCCAGCCTGGCCTTGAATGTTTCCAGGCATTGGTATCCAGTGCCTCTCTGGGAAACCTGTGCCTGTGTTTCACCCCTTTTGTACGAAATTTCTTCCTTATATCTAGTCTAAATCTACCCTCTCTGTCTAAAACCATCACCCCTTGTTCTGTTGCAACAAACATGCTGAAGAGTTTGTCCCTGTCTTTCCTGTATGGCCCCATTAGGTACCAAAGGGCTTCAGCAAGGTCTCCTGGGAGCCTTGTCCACTCCAGGCAGAACAATCTCAACTCTTTCAGCCTTTCCTCATAGGAGAGGTGTTCCATCCCTCAAGGGTGCTTGACTAAATATATGTTTAGTCTGATCCATATAGGTTGTTCTTTTTTTTCCTTGATGCACTTTGCATCTGTCCCTCTGACAGTGAAGCGTTCTGCCAAGAGCTTGTTTTTTCCAGTCTTCTCTGATACAGATGTGGGAAACACACGTGCAAACATGACTGTGTGCTCTCAAAAAGCTGCTTTGGGGATGGAAGTGAACCAGCTTTTGTGTAGTCAGATATAAAAACATTCAGGCACACCTCACACCATTTAAAGGAAAAAAAAAACCCCAACAAACAAATCCAAAATGACACAACAAAATACCCCTCTTCCAGTGGGTTTAGGTGATCAGAAGTTAGCCTTAATATAAAAAGGTTTCAGGTTATTGCAGCACATTTGCTGTTCTGGAAGTAAAGTTGGAATGATGGACTTGAGGAGCAAAATGAAAAGGGCTCCTAGTCAGAGAATGTAGTTTGAATTAGAGCTTCCTTTGGGATTGTTAATGTGAGTTCTGCAGAGGCAGTACTGGCACTGGTGGGAATTGCTCTGTACAATTTTCTGGCATGTACAAGATTTATTTATAGTTAGAAAATCTAAGTTAAAAGCTGAAGCATGTTCATTACTTAAATAATAAAAGGCATAGTTGCCTTTTATCAAGATGTGCTTAATTGTAATACTTAATCTTTTTTGGAAAGAAGAATGTTAATAAAATGTAACTAGTTAAATCTTAAAATTTTTAAATTATACTTTTTACCATGCATATAACTTTTACTGTATTTATACATACTGTAAGAATGGTTTATGAACCTTCATATAAAAACTTTATACCCTGATACAATAACTTTGCTGCGATATTATTTTATATGTAACAAAAATGCCACAATGATTTATTTATTGCTACCAGGTCCTCCTTTTTCTCTTTGTAACTACAGAATTACAGAATAATTGTTTGTAAGACACCTCCTGAGTGTCCCAGTGCAACCTCCTGCTCAGCTTGGATCATCATTATTGAGGGGCTGGAGCGGGGCCAGAGAAGAGCAACGAGGCTGGAGAAGGGAGTGGAGCACAAGTGCTGTGGGGAGAGGCTGAGGGAGCTGGGGGTGTTTGGCCTGGAGAAGAGGAGGCTCAGAGGTGACCTCAGCACTGTCTGGAACTACCTGAAGGGAAGTTGTGGCCAGGTGGGGGTTGGTCTCTTCTCCCAGGCACTCAGCAATAGGACAAGGGGGCACAGGCTCAAGCTCTGCCAGGGGAAATTGAAGTTGGAGATGAGAAAAAACTTCTTTGCAGAGAGAGTGCTCAGGGCATACAGTGCATAGGCCTGTAAGTTCTATTCTATAAATAGAATGGAATATCTGTGTATGGTTCAGGTGTGTACTGTTAAAGGCAGTAGCACAAAGCAGTTTTCTCTATTCCTTTACACTTGGAGAAATGTTTTCCTACAACCCCGTGCCTGCTTCCTTTTGTAACTTGCAGCAGTGGCAGAGCAAATGACTTCAAGTTCAGTAGTTTGGTAGGATCAGTTTTCAGTCCAACATATGGTTATCTTGAGTAGAAAAGCTTTAATCTTTACAATTGTGTTGCAGTTGTCTTAGAAGATGAATTATTTTCCAATATATCTAATTCATAGGGTTTTTGAGCATAGGAGAGTGGTCTCAGAGCAAAAGGAAGTGAATACTTGCTTGTCTGGAAATAAAAGCCATCTCCTGGATTATGTTTTGTAACTCATAAGAAGAATTCTGAAGGAATGAATCAGCAATGTTTTCCCATGTTACCATGAGACTGAGAATTCCTAGGCAGTAATGCGTGACACTGTTTCCCTTAGGTGACTACTCTGTATTGGTTCCTTCTGTAACACATTGGGGTGTTGGACAAGTAGTGATGGTGATCAGGGTGACATGGGAAGGGGAAGGCCATCTCCCTGATTATAGACTTGTTTCTGTGTGTTGGTTCCCTCACCTGGAATCATGGAATCCTAGAATGGGTTGGGTCGGAAGGGGCCTTAAAGATTGTGTAGTTCCACCCCCTGCCATGGGCAGGGACACCTCCCACAGACAGGGACACCTCCCACTATCCCAGGCTGCTCCAAGCCCCGTCCAGCCTGGCCTTGGACACTCCCAGGGATGGGGCAGCCACAGCTCCTTCAAATGAGAGAACTTCCTTCAGGAAGGAGCTTGTTTCCCCGTCATCCCCTGATACTTTGGGCACCTTTGGGGAGCCCTTAGTACTCCTGGGAAGCCACATGTTGTAGAGCCCCTTTCTAAATGTCAGTTTTAGTGCTTTCTGTTCCCTGCTGGCACTTCCTGTCCACTTCCTTTAATTTTTCCTACTTTATTCACCTTGTGGCACACAGTATTTTAACTTTTTGGCTCTAGGGCTTTTTGCTTAAGCTTAGTTAGGGTATTTCTCCATTGTGAATGGTTAGAAAATACTTGTTTTTCTTACCAAACCACATGCTAGCTTTATCCTGCCATCAAGGATAACATGCAGTTACAGATGCATTTCTATCTGGGGAAAACCACATTCTTTCATCTGGAATAATTTGAATAGGATAATCTTAATTCAAGTGACCTTTTTGTGACTTATATTTTTTTGGTGAAACTTCAGTGTGATGACTTGTATTTTTTTTTTTTTTTTGCAATACTGGTAAAACTCAGCAGACTTTAGTGTGACTATTTAGCACATTGTAAGAATCTTGTGTTCATATTTTAATGGCTTATATGTTCTTGGGAATTTAATGATGTGGATAATGCTACTGCAAGAAATTCAGAAAGGAATTAAGAGACAGTGGCAGAATAAATCTTAGGTGAGAAGCATTTGGCATTTTCAGGTTATGTATTCTTCATCTGGGAAATAAGTGGGTTTAGTGGCCCCTATAGTGTTAATAAAGGAAAAACCAGGGGTGAAGTGGAGCATTTTTCATGTACTGCAAAATCTGCCACTGAAAAAAGTAATTTTGTCAGATTTAAAATTTTTCAGCATTTGACTCTACAAAGATTTTATTAAGGAGTTGTAGGAGAAATCAAAATGTGAAGCAGCAGCACGTTTGGAAGGTAAAATAGGAGCAGATGCTGTGGCTGATGGGAGGGCTGCACAAGGCAGTCTGTAGGTGTGCAGAGCAGCAGGAGCCTCACACGAGGCAACATTCAGCTTCATTCTGAAAAATTCAGGGATGAAAACTGAAAGATCCACAGTAACATCTTGTCCCAGGGCAGTGGTGCTGCCACTGAGCTCCAGAGGGCTGGGAGGGCTGGGCTTTCCATGGAGCTGAATTCTCACAGGCGTATAAATGGTACATAATTATTGATGATGGAAATAAGACCAACAATTGAGAAATACGGACAGTTATTTCACAGAATCACAGAATATTCTGAGTTGGAAGGGACCCACAAGGATCATCGAGTCCAACTCCTAAGTCAATGGCCCACACAGGGGATTGAACCCATGACCTTGGCATTATTACAGCCAAGTTTTAACCAACTGAGCTGATCTCAGGGTTTCCTTTAATCTCTGTCTGTGGAATGTACAGCATGTCAATGGTTTGTTAATTAAAGCATTACTCACACAAGCAGTTTTCCTGGGGTCCTGTATTAGCCACCTCTAATTGAACAGCTGAGCTCTAAATTGGTTACTTTAAGCAGCAAGATTCTTCTCATGTTTGCCTAAATTTGTTGGTGTGGCCTTGGGCTCCCATGGCCCCTTCCAACTCGGGATATTCTGTGATTCTGTGATAAAGGAAAGAAAGCAAACCAGTGTAAGTACATCACATATTTACATTGTAAATTATTTAACATGGGTTTTTACAGTTGGATTGAAGTCCAGAGCTCTACTTCAGAAACACTTGTGAAAGAACAGGACACACAACTTCAAAGGCAGCTGCAGCTTTTGGGCACAAATGTTTCCTGAGGGAACTGCATATCCCATGACTATGTTAATTCACCCTTAGGAGAGGAAAACGTGGATATTCATATGATTTAATAATCCAAGCCAAAAGGCCATATGGCTTTGGTTCTGCTGTTTTTTAGTGGATAAATATCCTGTTGAGTTGAGTGAGACTTGTGTGTACAGAGACTTAAAGCCTCAGTCTCCATGGCCATAATCCAATAAAGCTGTTTAAACGTGTAAGTGGATTCCCAGGAGTGGAGTGGTGCGTAAGCAGGGATTCATCTCAGTGTTGGGAAACTGCTTTCTGAAGGCAGGCAGCTCTCTGAAAGTTTACCACTTGTTTTTCCCTGCACAGAATTGGAGAATAATTTTGCTTTTCCAACTGTGTTTCCATTGAAATGAGCTCACACAAAATTATTTTAATTCTGTCAACAGTCCACCTCTGAGAAACACTTTAGAAAAGGGGGGAAAACAAGAAAAGGCAGGGGAGGAGAAGGGAAGAGCTTTGAGTGGGTAGAATTGCTGTATTTTCTTTGTTATTTCATGCACTGAACAGCAGCTATAACTTTATGTGTCCATATGGATTATTTGGGTCACTTTGTGATCTGTCTTGATGCAGCCACTTTGAAACAAAGGGGAACCAAAAGAATGGAGATGGCAATATTTAAATAAATATAAATAATAAAATCATAGTCATAAAAAGTTAATGCTAACAACCATGTTTGCTGTTCAAACAGATTATTAGTCTGTAAGATTAAAACAAGGCTAACTAATCCTTCCAGTGGTAGCGACATTTAATTAACTGAGGTTCACAGCATAGCTTGAGATTCTAGACCTAATTCATCAAAACACAACTTAAAGTCCATAAAAAAACATTTTTAAATGTAATCCTTTGAGCCTTCATTTTCAATAGTTTTTTTTTTGTTTGTTTGTTTAAAGCATCTCAATTATTTTGGTAAAGATTAACATCAGAAGAAAAGAAAAGTTTTCCAGAATTATTTCTAGGGGGTAGGGCAGGGAAGAGTTTCTTGAAATGTATTGCAATGTGGTATTTCCTCACCCATAAAATTCTGGCAACAAGTAACAGTGACACAGGAGATGTTCTTGCTTCTCCTGACTTGTATATACTGTGCTAAAAGCATTTTCCTCCTCTACTGATGTCCAGAAAGTGACAAAAATACACAAAGTCCTCTGCCTTTTATGTCCCCTTTTACTCGTATCCTTGACACAGACTTTCCAGTGACCCTCCCTCTAAAGACCTCTCAAAATACCTCAATTATATTGTCTTAAACTCCTGGAGATTAGTGAGGAGTTTGGTTGGAAATTACTGCTGTCAGTACACATGGACACACAGCAACAATTCTGGGAAAATTCTTTTTAACTATATTCATATAATCTTTAATTGTAGAAAACAGGGAAATATTTTGCACTTCTGTATTAGTCAGACACAACCCTGGGTTGGCAGTTGGTTGGATGGGTGAACAGAGGTTTCAACAGCTGTTGGATTTGCCAGACTTGCCTATAACAAGTCAAATGATATAAGATTGTAAGTGATAGAAATGCAGTGGTATTTGTTATTCTTAAAACTAAAGACAATTATTGTAACACTAGTTTGTAGTGTGTAGTGCTTGTATGTTTTGTACTGGTTGTTTTTTTTTCTTTTTTTAAAAAAGCTCATAGACTGTGACAAGTACCTCCTGTTGTTCTTAGCACATTTTTGGGTGTTTATCACAGGATGCCACTTTGTTCTGAGCTGTAAAACTGCACTGGACAGGAGCTAAGTCATACAGTGTGGTTCTCTGAAAAGTGATTTAGCAGCAGTGGAACAGTGCAGAGGTACATTTATCTCTGGCTTCTGCACTGAATATCCTTAATACAAAAGTAGAAAACTCACCAAAATAATCTCCAGTCCTAAAATGGCATTTGATTAGAACTTGGTGCTTTAGATGTTGTTACAGTAATAAAAATGCACCATAATGTGACAGACAAGCTTTAATCTGCATGAATGATGTATAATTATAAATCCAATTAATAGTGAATAAGTGAAAAAATCCCCAACAAAGTTGTATCCTTCCTTTCCCTTCTCTGAAGGGAAGTTCTGGCCAGGTGGGGGTTGGTCTCTTCTCCCAGGCACTCAGCAATAGGACAAGGGGGCACGGGGGGCTCAAGCTCTGCCAGGGGAAATTAAAGTTGGAGATCAGGAAAAAATTCTTTCCATAGAGAGTGCTCAGGGATTGGAATGGGCTGCCCAGAGAGGGGGTGGATTCCCCATCCCTGGAGGTTTTTAAAGTGAGCTTGGCTGTGGCACTGAGTGCCATGATCTGGTAAAGGGACTGGAGTTGGGCAGAGGGTTGGACTTGATGATCTGGGAGGTCTTTTCCAACCCAATCAATTCTATGATCCTGTGATCTCCAAAATCAGATGGGTTTTGTTTTGGTACTTGCAACTAATGCCATTAGTGGTTTCCTTCTCTTTTGTATCTCTCTCCCCTGCAATGGGCTCTGAAAAGCCTTTAGGGACTGTGTTCATTTTTGGGCTCCAGATTAATTATGGAAAGCTTAATTCTGGTGATTGGCAATGCCTACACCTCTGAAATTGCAGACAGTCTCTGGCAGAATGGCTTGCAAGAAGAATAATCCAAGTTGTATTTTAGCCATGTAGCTATTCCCCCCAGCCAGGCCCTGGTGGCTGCAGCAGGGGCTGTGGCCAGTGCTATGCTGGGCTGTGGCCAGTGCCATGCTGGGCCTTGCTCTTCGTAAAATAACTGGCAGGGCATCAAGGTGTTGGGTGCACACTGTGAACAGCAGCTGCACCTTCACTGTTCTTGCTTTTAAACATGTTTAACCATGATCTCATGATCCTGCCTCCAGCAGTGCTGCAGGGGGGATGTAGCACAGAGTTACTCTCAAGATATGCAGAGCACCTCGTGCCCTCTCTTGTCAGGCAACAAAACGAAGCTTCACTAATTAATCTTCCTCCTTTTTGAGTTTGGGAGTTTTAAACTCCAGTAATAGATGCTGGTATTTCTATAGAGGTTGGAAGAATTGCTGTGCTGTAAGTAGACACCAAAACACATTTGGAAGCTCTGACAACCAGTGCATCTCCCTTAGCTGTCTCAGCAGGTACATCTTCAAAGAACTCCAGCAGATTCTTTTTCACACAGTCCTCTTGGACTTCAGGGCCTGTAATTTCCTTGTGCATCCATCGAGGGTTGCTCTGCTGGGAGTGAATTATGTGGACTACTGTCAGGTGTGTTGTTTCCCATTTCATTCTGGTTTGCAGCTGAATTTTTGCAGCTTAAAGAATCTGCCAAGGATCTCAGTATGACTCAGTATGAAGTAGAACTTGTGTGTGTGTGTGTGTGTGTGTGTGTGTGTGTTCAAGTCTGTTTAAAATGTTGCTGCCATAAAGCAGAGCTGAAACTCCCCTGGAGAGAAAGGCAGAAAGCACAGACCATGCTGGGCTCTGGGAGTGACTCAGCACAGCAGGAGAGGCTGGCACAGCAGTGTGGGCACCTGCAAAGAACAGAGCTGAGCTGATGAGGGCACAGTAAACAATGCCCTGAGCTCAGGGATTGTGTGGCTGGAGAGCTGGGACATTCTCAGATCTCACACAGGAGCTCTCTGCTAACACTTGCCCAGCTCTGGGGGCTATTTGGACTGTTTTTCCTATTTTCTTTTCTCTGTCTCTTTGAAGGTGTTTCCTTTTTCCAAGCTGCTGTTTTGCACAGTGTTAAATTACAGCTTTACCAAAGGGCCACCACTCTCTTGTCTTTTTTGTGTGGTAACTTGATGGAAAAGCTGCCAAAACCCTGTTACCTGACAGCAGCAAATACAATCACCCAGTGAACAAACACGGCAGGTTATTTATTTAATCCCACCTCTGATGGCTATGACTGAGGTAATCTTTGCATTGGTCAGTACCCCAGAGAGTTCCAGCTTCAGGACCAAGTTTGGGAGTTTGTGCAACTTAATCAGAAGCAGGAAAGCTTAATCAGAAGAGGAGGCTGAGAGGTGACCTCAGCACTGTCTGGAACTACCTGAAGGGCAGTTCTGGCCAGGTGGGGGTTGGTCTCTTCTCCCAGGCACTCAGCAATAGGACAAGGGGGCACGGGCTCAAGCTCTGCCAGGGGAAATTGAAGTTGGAGATCAGAAAAAACTTCTTTGCAGAGAGAGGGCTCAGGCATTGGAATGGGCTGCCCAGAGAGGGGGTGGATTCCCCATCCCTGGAGGTTTTTAAAGTGAGCTTGGCCGTGGCACTGAGTGCCATGATGTGGTAAAGGGACTGGAGTTGGCCCAAGGGTTGGACTTGATGATCTCGGAGGTCTTTTCCAACCCAATCCATTCTATGATTCTGTGATCTGTAGTTCAGAGTGCTGCTGTGCCAGCAGGTGGGATACAGTGGCATTGCTGCCCAGGACTTGTCCATGTCCTGTCCTCTGTGCAACAAATGTTGACAGGTCACATGAAAGCAAAGTGAGCCTTGACTTGCCTTCCTGTGTTTGCTGTGGTTTGCCTGTTCCTGATCAAAACATGACAGAATGTGAAGTGTTTTGGAGACAACTTACCCAGGTGTGTTCAGAACGGACAAGCTCCAGAGACTTCTGAAGTCATCTTTTTTGTCACTCCTGCTTTTTTCTTTTCTGCTGGTGGACAGAAACAAAATACCCTGCTGCTTCTCACAGCTCTTGTCACTTGCAGATATTTATAGCCTTTCCAACAGACATTTACAATGTATTGTTTTATTTTGCTCTGCATTATAGTCCTGAGTGAATCTTTACATCAGAATGTTAGCAGAGCTGCATTTCACAGCCTTCTGTGGGTCAGATTGCCTGAGAGCTAGAGAGTCATGTCTAATGTGGCCAAACTGTGGCATGGGCAGGGGCTCCAGAAGTGCCTGGAACTATTTTGGAAGATATAATCTACAGGAAAGATATTCGCTCAGTAAACTGTTTGCAGTGCATTTAATTTTGCACAGATTTTTCTGAGAACCAAGTGAGTTAACAGTTGTCAGTGCAAAAAAATGTAGCAAATACCTTATTTAAAATGCACACTGGAATGAAAAACACTTCACATTTTCTTGACCTGCTCTTCTTGCAGACCATACCTGAAAAAATGCCTGAGCAGAAAGGGTTTTAACCATGTTTGTTTTAATGTGTATAATGTAGTTCTGGTTTATTTACTACAAGCAGTTGAATTGAGAATGTGTATGATGAAAATACAGGCAAATGTACATAGTTAAGAAACTACAGCTTCAATTAATCTACATTTGGGATATTTTGTTTCATTTAATTGCAGCACTGCAATGGGAAATAGTAAACCTGAAATCATATAAAATGTTTAACTAAATTAAATAAATTATACTTTGTGTAGGTTTTTTGGTTTACTTCCCCATACAGAGCAAACTTTCAGGCTATGAACTTTGGAGTGGAAATTGTGAGAGAAAGATTTCCTTGTGTTTTTAAAACAAAGTACAAAACAGACAAGGATGTAACTCATTAGAACTCTGTGGGGGGGAAAAAGCCCACTACAAGCTATTACTATTAGTTCTAGAAATAAATCCAATAATAACTATAGATCTTTTTTCTTTATTACATACAATTTATCTCAAAGAGGGAAATTAACATGTCTCTGATACAGTTATTTAAACAAAAATATGTCATTTTTCAAAATTGGTGGCTTTTCGAGGAAAATAGTTTTGTTTGCTCACTACTTTTAGCAAGGAAATAAAGAATTGCAGTAGCAGTAGAATGTATTTCTCCTTCAGAGTTTGGTGGTTCAAACACCAGCCTGTGGTTAGAGTTGCAATAATATTTTTCTTTTGACATTCTGTTTTCTGTGCTCAAAGCCTTCAAAATATTCATCCTTAAGGCTGCAATTTTTCATGGATGACCTGTTCTCAGGGGTGAACTCATTTTGGAATGCAGGAGAAGACACTGTCTAGTCCCTTTACTCATAAACTTCTGGGGAAGACACAGGAATTTAATCTGCTCTGGAAGGTTGTTAAAATTTGGCTTTATGTTGAGTATGTCTTGCACTCAGTGTAGAGTCATGGTGTGTGCTTGGGTGCTTTTAGGATTAAAAGTTATTTTTAGAATGGCAGGCAATACATACCCTGGGATTCTATATTGCTCCTTCTGATACAATTTTAAGGAACTGTAACAGTCACATTTGGACGTAATTTTAAAGCAGTTTCTAAAGAATTGTCTGCTCCGGTTTTTCCTCCTGACTGACTCGTGTAATACTAAAATTTTAATCACAGCAGCTCCTGCAGACAGGTGGAGGCAGCTCCCCTTTCATATCAATTCCCTCAAAGCAAAATAAAAGGGCATTAACTAAAGGTCATTAACTAAAGGTTATTAACAGTCTAGAACTACCTGAAGGGAAGTTCTGGCCAGGTGGGGGTTGGTCTCTTCTCCCAGGCACTCAGCAATAGGACAAGGGGGCACGGGGGGCTCAAGCTCTGCCAGGGGAAATTGAAGTTGGAGAGCAGAAAAAACTTCTTTGCAGAGAGAGTGCTCAGGGATTGGAATGGGCTGCCCAGAGAGGGGGTGGATTCCCCATCCCTGGAGGTTTTTAACCTGAGCTTGGCCGTGGCCCTGAGTGCCATGATGTGGTAAAGGGAGTGGAGTTGGCCCAAGGGTTGGACTTGATGATCTCGGAGGTCTTTTCCAACCCAATCCATCCTATGATTCTATTCTATGATTCTATTATTTATCTATGCAGTCTGGAAATCTGGAAACTGTTATTAATGTTAGTTTGTTCTTGGAACTACTGAATCAGCACCTTTTAGCCACAAAGAGGCAGCTGTTCCAAGTGATCCCTAAGTTGTGTCCCTGACAGCTTTGCTCTTGTAGGCCAACATTTGCAAATATTGCAGAGCTGAGGAGCAGAGGGCAGGAAGGGCAGAAGGAACAACAACTAGGAAAAACAACTTTTTATTTTTTTTTCCCTCAGAACTGAATGGTTGGGAGATGGTGATGAGGGAATGAATAAGAAAATAGTTGTAAAAGAGCAGCATTTGGTAGAAACTTAAGAGTTTTCCAGGAGTACAATGTTGCTCTTGGGTTATGCATGAAAGATTTTTTTCATTGGAAACTGAAAACTACCTGTCTAAAGACACCCACATCTGGCTTTCCACCGAGGCACTGAGTTCCAGGTGTGTGCTTTGCATTTGGAAACCTTTGGTGTGCATTTTTAGAACCTTAGTAGGAAGTTTCTTGGAGAGAAAAGACAAGGCATATTCTAAAAGCAGGTTGGGTTTACTGGTTCTCTTCCACAGAACTTTTTATCCTTCCTCTATGCCACTCTAGAGAAATGTTTTTCTTGCTTTTGAAGTTCTCTCTGCAGATCCTGCACTTGATAAACTTGCTGAACAATTCAAGTTGTCCAGGTCTCTGTGTGGGATTCCTCATTTTGGGTTCTGGTCCTTGTGCCATGCAGACAGGTCTGGTCACCACTTTGTTCTCACCCAGGGGTTGAGGTCCATGCCTAACAATGGTTGTTAAAAATGTGTCTCACTGACTTAACACCGGTGCATAATTGGCTGACCACATCTGAAAAAAATGCCTTTTGAGAACAGCAGCAGCAGCAAGAGTTCATAAAGTTGCTGCAAACCCACTGTATTTGTATGTTTGGGCAGAAATTGCTGAGAATTCCAAACCAGCTGTGTCCCACGAAGGGGGTTAAGAGAAGGTGGGATGTTTTTTAACATGGATTTTCAACAGGAGTGCTGAGTGAGACCTGCATGAAGATAACTGTGTGTTATGAGGGGTTTGTCTGTCCATGGTGCTGGTTGTAATGCTTTGCTGCACAAGTTTGCAGTAAGATCATTTTCACAGAATCACAGACTATTCTGAGCTGGAAGGGACCCACAAGGATCACCGAGTCCAGCTCTTCAGTCAATGGCCCACATAGGGGATTGAACCCATGACCTTGGCATTATTACAGCCAAGTTTTAACCAACTGAGCTGATCTCAGGGTCTGCAGCCCTTCCTTGTGCTGTGTCCTGACACAGCCACGTCGTGTATCTGGTCAGCATTATTACCTACTTTTGAAGTGCTGGCCTACTTACAAGTGCTAAAAAATTATGGCAAGAAATCTGAGTGTTTCAATTAGATGCAAATTTAAAGCAGCCTGCAGGGTGTAAAATCAAAAGCTTTGACTTTACATGGTTCTTTACTTTCTGGCTTGTGAGAGAAATCAGCAGAAAGTTTATTAGAAGCAACAAAATGCAGTGAGTTTTGAGTGATGGTGAGATTTGTGAACCAAATTAGTCTTTTGGACAGAAGGGGTTGTTTCCTTCTATAGAATAAAACCAAAGCATTGAACAACTCTTTCTCGTTTGGGTAAAAGAACACCATTCAAGTCTCAACTTGAGCACAGTGTGGCACTGAAAAAAGTCTTGCCATGTAGCTTTGCCAAGTTGGAACTAGCAATGTGGAGAAGCAGTAAGTTGAGACAGAAGTTTTTTTCCTCCTACATCCTACTTCTTCAGTTACCTGAGTACTTCCTGCTGTGCAAGAGTGACGATACTGTAGCAATTCTTTCCAATACTCCATCAGCACTATGCTGGTGATATTGCCTAATTTTGACCTGCTGCTCGGGTATCTGTTAATGCCTCACACTTTTTTAATAGATCAGGGAGGGGAAGACATCACTGAGCAGTTGTGCCATTGTCCACCTGCCAGAATTTTATTGCAGCCAATTCTAAATCTGCAGAGAAAGATCAAACATGAGCTTTTCCTTGTCACTGTTGCTTCTGGCTGATGCTGCTTCAGGCCTTGCAGACACTGTGCTTTTCTCCCGGGAGTGGTGTGGAGGCAAAAGGAATGCTCACATACAAATGAAAGGGAATTATTGAATAATCTTTCTGCAGCAGGTTGTGGGCTGTCTATCTAGAGCCACTCTGTGTCAGAAAATAGGTAACAATAGACAAGGCAGACCAGGCAAACTGCTGCTGCTTCAACTTCATCCCTCCCAGTTAAATAATAAACAGTCATGGGAAAATAATGCACCTCTGCTCTGTACTAACCTAGTATGTTGCATCAACCAAATCAGACATGAGGATTCTTTCAGGTGTTGTAACCCAAAGCTTTTGGAACAGCACAGGAAATGTAAGAAATTATCCAGAGGTGTTATCTATGGGTGTGTTTGCAACATACACTTAAATGATGCCTTTACCTGTTCAGTTTTATTTATGTAAAACTGAATGTGTTTTGTAACTTCTTTATTTGTAATAGTTTATAATTCCCTGTCCAAATGGTCCTTGTCTCTTATCACAGACAGTAAGTTAATCATAGAATGATAGAATGGATTGGGTTGGAAAAGACCTCTGAGATCATCAAGTCCAACCCTTGGGCCAACTCCAGTCCCTTTACCACATCATGGCACTCAGTGCCACGGCAAAGCTCACTTTAAAAACCTCCAGGGATGGGGAATCCACCCCCTCTCTGGGCAGCCCGTTCCAATGCCTGAGCACTCTCTCTGCAAAGAAGTTTTTCTGCTCTCCAACTTCAATTTCCCCTGGCAGAGCTTGAGCCCGTGCCCCCTTGTCCTATTGCTGAGTGCCTGGGAGAAGAGACCAACCCCCACCTGGCCAGAACTTCCCTTCAGGTAGTTCCAGACAGTGCTGAGGTCACCTCTCAGCCTCCTCTTCTCCAGCACAAACACCCCCAGCTCCCTCAGCCTCTCCCCACAGCACTTGTGCTCCACTCCCTTCTCCAGCCTCGTTGCTCTTCTCTGGCCCCGCTCCAGCCCCTCAATCTCTTTCCTCAACTGAGGGCCCAGAACTGAACACAACACTCAAGGTGTGGCCTCCCCAAGGCAGAGTCCAGGGGAAGGGTCACTGCCCTGGGCCTGCTGGCCACGCTCCTTTGGATCCAGGCCAGGATCCCATTGGCCTTCTTGGCCACCTGGCCAAGTTGCTCTCGTTCTCCATGGATTTCCTCAATCAGTAGCCAGAAAAGAATCCATGATAAATTCACTGTGGCTTTGGTCAGTGGCCCTCCAGGACTGTGATAAATTAGTTCTGCTGGAACAAAGTTTCGAGCCACTGTTTCTGTGTGACCTTGAGACACCCAGCTCTTGTGCTTCCCTGCAGCAACTGCAGCTCTGGGTCTGTGTTTAAGGCAGAGATATTTCAGCCATCCAGTAACTGCTTTAGGTGTTTGTCTGATGTCTCACTGCTGTAAACATTGGTACAGGGTTTTGATCCAGCTCTGCTGTGTTCTCTGTGGGGCAAATGTGCTTCTCCCTGAAGCCTTAATTCTCTCTTTTGTCTGTGATATTGGAAGACATGAGGGCAGAAAACTGTTTTCTCTACATAAAATAGATGAGGGAGTTGAGGTAGTAATACTTCCCCTTTACTTTTGCACTTAACATATTATATTTAGGGAAGTAGTTCAGACAGAGAACCAGAGCAGCATTATCTTTTAGTAACATTTGATCTATTTGTAAATCTGCATAAACTCTATGCCTTGTTTCTGCAATGTTTTGCATTGTTTCCCTGGGGATAGGTCCCCAGCTAATGATCTTACAATCACAGAATTGTTTGGTCGGAAGGGACCTTTTGCATTTAAAATAGACATGACAGCTGGGGTGAGATGGGAATGAGATCCTGGATCTAGGAAGACAAATTCTGTTTAGTGTTAGGAGTAACTATTTTCATTGTTTGAGAGGTGTGCTGGCTTGTGACAACAACTTTGAGGAGGAAATTTGAAAGTTCTTGGTAATTAAAGTATTTCAGACCTTCATGTGAGTTTATCAGCAATGGCAGTGGTGTCTGGAACCCATTAAAAAAGCTCAACGTGTTTGGAGTAACAGTGTGTGGAAGAGGACAGGCATCTGTGATGAAAAAATTATATCCACATTTAATCTTTTTAAGAACTGCTTTTAATGCTTCTGTTAGTCATGTGATAATGAAACCTGAAGGGAATGGCGTGGAGCTTGTCCTGGCCAGAGCTCAGTGATCAGTGAAAAGAGAGCTCAGTAGGATGGCAGATGATATAGTTACACTGTAATCTACACAGAGAAAAGATTTTGGAGATTTATAAGCATTAGGACCTTTGACCTCCTCTGAAAAACCTATTTACTGCTGAATGACTGTGCATTATTTAACGTGCTTGAAAACACAAAAATAGGGCAGCTCTGTAACCGTGGGGCTAATGCAGAGTCTGTTGCTGCAAGAGAAGGGTCTGTTGGCTGGGGTTTGGATCAGCCTGGATTTAACAGGAAGTTGCCCCATTCCTGTTTGTACTGCCCCAAATCCTCATGGACAGCATTTCAGAGGCTTGTGAAGAGTGGCAACATAACCTGTTCTTTCCAAACAATTCTCAAAAAGTAGGTGAGAGCCCTTCAGTCAATACATGATGTGCGGGGATATAAATCTTTCAGGGCTTCAGATGGAATCCAGTGTGAATAAATCTGAGAGTTGAATACACAGTATCTAGTTCTCTGTGAACACAAGTCTGATTGTTCCTGTGTACCATGGAAAGTGACTGTCTTCCACTTTGTTAGGAGAAATTATTTTGGCTTTCACAGTCTTTAATTTTTTTTAATGAATAAATCTTACCAAGATGAAACTGCCTCAGTGTTGCTGCAGTAATACAGAATTCAGTGGATTTCTGTTCATCCTGGAGTGCCAGAGAGGTAAGATTAGAGCATGACACAGCTCCCTGGTGCATGAGAGGTGTTCCTTTCCCTTCTAGCTCCCAGCCTATTTAAAACTGAGCAGCAGAGGGATGTGCTTTACATATTCTACTGGTACAGCCTCAGTAAATCTCATTTTTGTTCCGATTTGCTGCAATAATTTTCACATGGTTGATCACAGCAGCCATTAGGGAGGTAAGGTTACAGGATTTGGGAACAAAAAGCCAGTGAGACAATGTTGTACCAGGTTGTTTTCAATGACAAACTGAAAATAAAAAGTATGATGAGCACTGATATTCTGACTGTTAACAGCTTTAACCTGAGGATTCAAGTGCAGTCTAAACACTGGAACAGTAGAGCATGCTGAAATTCCTGTTCTAACTTTATTATGTAACTTAGCATTTGTAGTGTTTAAGTATATTTATAGAGCTTTTTTGCTCACATATTTTTGCAGTCTGAAAAGTATTTTCAATATCATAGATGATTTTGTGAATCAAATGGAAACATGAATTTGAATTCTTGTGAATAACCTCTCAGGTTTTTCCTTGGCTGTGTGAAATAAGCTCCTTTTAGTGTATTGCTATATACATTCCCAATTTTCTTGTTAGTTTAGTATGACTAAAAGATACTACACGTTGATGCAATATTTTTATGTGCATTTTCTATGCATAAATTGTTCAGAAAAAGTGGTGTAACTGTGCCTTTCATAGAATCATGGAATGGATTGGGTTGGAAAAGACCCCCGAGGTCATCAAGTCCAACCCTTGGTCCAACTCCAGTCCCTTTACCAGATCATGGCACTCAGTGACACGGCCAAGCTCACTTTAAAAACCTGCAGGGATGGGGAATCCACCCCCTCTCTGGGCAGCCCATTCCAATGCCTCAGCACTCTCTCTGCAAAGAGTTTTTTTCTCATCTCCAACTTCAATTTCCCCTGGCAGAGCTTGAGCCCGTGCCCCCTTGTCCTGTTGCTGAGTGCCTGGGAGAAGAGACCAACTCCCACCTGGCCAGAACTTCCCTTCAGGGAGTTCTAGACAGTGCTGAGGTCACCTCTCAGCTTCCTCTTCTCCAGCACAAACACCCCCAGCTCCCTCAGCCTCTCCCCACAGCACTTGTGCTCCACTCCCTTCTCCAGCCTCGTTGCTCTTCTCAGGCCCCGCTCCAGCCCCTCAATCTCTTTCCTGAACTGAGGGGCCCAGAACTGAACACAACACTCAAGGTGTGCCCTCACTGTTACACTGTTCCAGCTGAAACTGCTGGGTGTGATGGAGCTTTCAGACCTGTGGGAAGGGGGATCCCATGGAAAATTTTAGCATGTCTGAGTTGTTGTTTGTGAACTGCAGGGTTTAAGTCCATAGCACTTCCTAAACCTTCAACTACTCCCTGATGAGTGGCCACGTGACCCGCTGTGTTTGTGACAGCACCTCAAGAGGAGTGCCCTGGTGCAATGGTTGCCAGCCATCACTCACTGCATTTCATAAATTCTTGCTTGTCTACGTATTCAGTAAGACATTTTCACATTAATAGTTTCATAATGTTCAAAAATTGCTTTGCTTTCCAGTTTGTCAGAGAACGTGCACTGATTAAATGGGCTTTTCTGGCTACCTTACTGAACATAAATTTTGGTCACATTCACCCAGTTTTCAAGCAATCTGACATGGAGTAAACTAATCAGTAGACATATTTCCCATTATTTACTGAAAAATTTCCAAAGCAGTGTCAAAAATTTTCCATATATTTTCCTGGCTATTGATCTTTGTTAGCAGTCATGATGGAATGGAACATTTACATTCTGCTGCTCTTACATACTATTTTTAGCTTTGAGTTGTGTTCCCGAAGTAAGGCCTTTTGTGGGATTTAAAATAGCGTTGTGTCATCATTGTAAGGGTTGGGCTGAAGGTGTGTCTGTGTTAACTGGAATCATTCTCTATTTTCTAGAAATTCTTTGGATTTCATGATATTTGTGGGAATAATATTTTGAATTGAAATGCCAGTCTCAGTAGTGCTGCAGATGTTATTGCTTTTTGTTTAAATGGGCAGATTTCACAAATGTTAGAATTTCTTTCTTGTGGTCAGGTAGAACAAAGTAATCTTGACCTTTTTCTTCTGTTAAAGGTCTTTGTGAACAACTATTTTTCTTTATAAATGACTTAAGACACTTAAAATGTGTTTTTTATTCCAGTCAGTGCTAAAGATCTGATGTGGGCAGGATGGCAGCAAAATAGTTTAAATGTGTTTTGTAAAGCTGTTCCTTATCTCTGAGTGGAGGTATTAAGGAATTGAAAGAAATAATTTTTTTATTATTAAAAAAGTTAAGGGAATCAAAAATAAGGAAATCAGAGTGCCAGGTGATGGACAGACTGCAGAGGAGCCAGTGGTTTATGAAATGCCCAGAGATGTGTCAAGGTGGTTTGTTCTTTCTAAGCTTGAGAGCGGTGTCAGAATTTCCAGAATTACAACAATAACTTCAGTCAAGCTTTAATTTTAGGATTTTCAGCTCTCAGTCTTGAGGTCAATTAGGATAATGAATACAAAACACAAATGTAGGTGAAAATGTCTGTGAGCTTTCAGCCTGTCTCTGCCTTTGCAGGGAAGTTCTTTCCTGTTCTGGTGGGCTGTGGCCTGTGTGTAATTTAGGGATATACTCAGAGCTTCCAAGAAATGAAAACCAAAGGGGACTCATTCACTGTAAACATGGAATTGAAAACAAAATATATAAAATGCTTTCAGTCTTAGCCCTCCATTCTTCCACATAAGATTTTCAAAAAGTGATTATATTTTCATGCTGATTTGTTCAAATAACTAGTGAAGAAATAGCATGTTAAGTGATTCAAGTTTCCCCTTTGTCTTCTGTCAGTGTTGCAGCAGTGTAAGGTGTGAGACAGGTGGCTTGATGTGGGTTGATAGGGATTTTTGGATGGATGTGAGATTGGGGTGCAGGAAGAGCCTTGAAAAAATGTTCTTTTTGAGCACTATAAAGTGCCATGCATTCTGACCTGGGGGTATGCCAAAAATTGTTTTGAAACAGAGACAGTGTACACTAAATTGTTTTATAAAACAGAGCATGGTTGTGTAGTTTTCTTGTGTGCTGAGCCATGAATGGGAAGAGCTGGTGCAGAGCTTTTGTTCGCCATGAGTACTCACTGCTGGCCTTGTCCATGGGTGCCCCTGTCAAGGGTCCTGAAAGGACACACCTGAGATCCTTTGCTTCTCCAAGGCAGCCCTGGCCATCGCTGCCAGTCACCAACAACCTGATTGCTGAGGGCTCATCGGGCTCATTAAAGCAGTTCCTGAGCCCACAGCTCTGTTGAATGGCACTGTTTGTGAGTGAGTGATTGTGAGAGGTCTCACAATCACTGAAAGCAACGCTGCCCTGAGTGTGACCCAAGCATGCTGTGAGAGGAGATATCTCAGGGTAATTACTGGTTTGGTGGAGTTAAGGAAGACCCAGGGTGGTCTGAACCAATAATAACAGATGACTGTAAACATTGTGTGAGAGCTGGCAGGGAGAGAATAACAAGGCTGTGAAACCTGCACTGCCCTTACAAGGGATTAATGTGATGTCTGCAATTTGCCTGCTGGCTCACAAGGCCAATAAAGCAGCAAAGAAAGGGCTCTCAGACAAGGAAATTGGAGAGGAGGGAGATGATGGCAGAGGCACATCAGTTTAATGGGGGGAGCTAAAAGGTACCACTTGATGGGATGCCTGTTGAATTCCATGCAATCTTTCATGTTTAACAAAATAATTTCTCTGCTTGTGTTTAACCAGGTCTCTCTGCTGCTTTTCAGTTTGTATAGCACTGATTACAGCACTTTTGTGATGTATAAAGATCCTTTGGGTTGGTGGTTTGCAAACCTGTGCCAAGGTATGTGCCTGGCTCATGGAACTGTTGTGAGCATTATTTCCTGAGACACTTCTCAGTTAAAAGTTCTGACATGTGTTCAAAGTCTGTGAGAAGCTCTTAGGCCTGATAGTGTTTGGAGCTAAGCTTGAGAACTGTTGTAATAATACACAGTCCAGAATATGAGTAATAGCTTTTGAACAGGTTATGTGAAAGGTTGGAAGATAGGTCACTAAATTATTACTATTAATAATGAAATGAATATTACGATGACTCATTACTCATTTTTCAAGAGTTCTATAAAACATAAATATAATTCTCAGCAAACACTGCTGTATTTGTATTTGTTTGTTAACATTTCTGGCATTCATATATCAGGGACACAAAGTGTAGGAGTGGTTTTGGCATGTAGTGATGGAATAAGAGATTTAACTACAAGGAAACAAAGGGATGTGGTTGGCCCACACCCCCAAATGAGTTCTGATTCAGACTGTCACAGAATCATAGAATCATAAAATCCTAGAATGGATTGGGTTGGAAAAGACCTCCGAGATCATCAAGTCCAACCCTTGGGCCAACTCCAGTCCCTTTACCACATCATGGCACTCAGTGCCACGGCCAAGCTCACTTTAAAAACCTCCAGGGATGGGGAATCCACCCCCTCTCTGGGCAGCCCATTCCAATCCCTGAGCACTCTCTCTGCAAAGAAGTTTTTTCTGCTCTCCAACTTCAATTTCCCCTGGCAGAGCTTGAGCCCGTGCCCCCTTGTCCTATTGCTGAGTGCCTGGGAGAAGAGACCAACCCCCACCAATGTCTGTGTGCAGTTGTACAGAGATGGTCAGGAAGCCCAAGGATGTCCAGCTGCATCAGCACGACTTCATGCAAGGCTCATAGAGTTGGATTTCCTTTTGCTGTGCTATACTGATCTTTGTAAGACAGCCCAAAGTATTAATTGTCTGTAAGTGAAGGAGTTATTCTGGGACAGTGAAATTATCCCATGGCATTGGCATGGCACAGCACTGTGCTAGGCGTACTAGTGGAGCTTCTTCTGCATTGAGAATGTTGCCTCCCTGTGTCTGCTGTGGAGATGAACTGCCCTGGGTCAGAGCTGGCACAGGGATCTCTGCACAGGCTTTTCAGTAACACTTCCCAGGTGCAGTCAGAATCATTTCAGGTGCTCTCTGGAATCATTTCAAACCTACTTGGTTTGACCCTGAGATCAGCTCAGTTGGTTCAAACTTGGCTGTAATAATGCCAGGGTCATGGGTTCAATCCCCTGTGTGGGCCACTGACTTAAGAGTTGGACTCAATGATCCTTGTGGGTCCCTCCCAACTCAGAATAGTCTGTGATTCTGTAAGAAGATCTGAGATGCAAACACCACTGAAATGAGGATACTTAAAACCTGGAACCAAACCTCAAGTGTTACAATCCTTGTTGGACTGTTCTGCAGTCTGGGAGATTGCTCAGACACAGTGAATGGAAAGAACATGGATGTGTACAGGTGGTTGTTTTTAATGTCTTCTTTTTAGGTTATTGTACTTCACATGCATCTTACTCATTAGACTAGTTATAATTGCTGTGTGTTTTGTAGTGTTTAATTTGGTGACTGTGCAAGCAAAGCTCCCATGCCTGGGTCTGTTTAGCCACAAGGCCAGCAGAGCAGGAGCACAGACCCCAACCCCATGTGCTTCTGGCTTGTTGTGACAACATGCCTGATGTTTTTACATTGATCTGTACAAGACAGTTATTTTGGTCATGGCCAGAGAAACAGATCCAGTTTTCTGACCCATAACAAAAACCTCTTCATGCCTTTGTACCTCTCTTCTCTTAGTCAGACACATTCCCTTCGTGTTGGTTGTGAAAGCTCTCTGTGATACTTGTTATCTGTTTCACAGAATCAGAAAAGGAGGTGTGAAAGGAGTGCAGCAAGTCATCCAGTGTCTGTGCATCCCAAACCAGAACTACATATGAGAGAGGAGTTCCAACAGCTGGTTTCTGTCTTTAGATATCTATCCCTGTGTGTGCTGGAACCTCTCAGTAAAATCCATCCTGGTATTTCACTATCCTTACTGTTAAAATGTTTCCCCTTTTCTTTAATTGCTCTCCTTGCTGTCATTTAATTATGTTTGTTTTTTCTTATCCACTGTCCACAGTGATCACAGAGAACAATGATTCAATTCTTTTTTTTATATATTTAAAAATTATCCATAATTTCTGTAACTTTTCTTTTTACAACCTCAGTGTCCTCAGTTATTTCTCTAAATTTGAGGAGGTTTTTTGAGGCCTCTTGTGTGTTCCCAGTGCTCTCCTCCCCTCAGTTTCCTCGGTTATTTCTCTAAATTTGAGAGTTTCTTTGAAGCCTTTTGTGTGTTCTCAGTGCTCTCCTCCCCTCTGGTTTTGAGAAGAGGTTTGGGTGGTGTTGGGGCAGAGCAGGGATCGTAATGCCCACAACTATTCCCATCACTTCAGCTCTGGATTCATCCTGTTAAAGCTGATGAGAGGTACCCAGATGTTTCGACAGGCTATTCTATTCCTTCCCTTCTCTTCAGCATTGCCTGTTTTGGGCAGGATTGGAGGTGGATGTCCAGCAGGTGGATGTCCAGTGTGTTTCAGTTGCACCAGGCTTGGGAATTCCCTGTTGGGATTCTTTTTGGTAGGACTGTAATGCAGCAGCAGCTCAGTTTCTCCAGTTTGAGTACAGACATGTATGTTGGAATTGCTGTTAGCTTTAGCTCTGCTTCTGCTGCATCTTGAGATTATTGCAGTTTTAATCTTGCCCTTTGTGATAGTTTTCTCTTTCAGTTTTCTCTGGTTTTCGCAACCTTAGTTGAGAATATTTAGTCATTTTCCAGATGCAGAAAAAAATTTCTGCCAAGCCTTATTTAATGTGTATTTCCACTTGATATTTCCTTCATTATCTATTCTGGGATGTTTGTCCTGCTGATGTTTTTGTCCTTACACCACAGTTTCATTTAGAGCATGTTTTTTCAGCCTGCTTTGTGAACCTCCTTTGTGATGGGGTTAAAAGCCATGCTAGAGAAATGGAACATGTCATTGTCATCTGCTCCTTTTAGCAGCACACCCGTGGTCCTGTTAGACAAGGAAATGAGATTGTTTGAGCCAACCCAAATTAGCTTAATTCACTTGTCAGGTTTCTTTTTCTGATCTTACAGTAGGTTTTTTTCCCCCACAAATACAGTTACATTTCTCTTTCATTACTCATCCCTGTTTTTCTTTGTTTTAGGGAATCCTCACTTTTAAGGATGCATTTTTTTTCTTCCTAATTCTCCAGTTACCTCATCAATACTCTAGCAGGGTCTGGGTTTAATCACTTATGACTCTCAGGCTTCATGGGAGTATGACGGGATGAAACCACACAGGTTTAGGTAATGTGAAAGATACCAGCTTATTTTAAGTATCCTTTAATGTGTTTCAATATTAATCTGAAATCTTATTATTCTCTCCTGATTTTAAGTAATGATTGCAGCAGATTTTTCAAGTCATGTCTGAACAAAAACCAAAATAGTGAACATTTTGTCTTTCACAATATAATCTGACTCTAGAGATTTCCCTCCACTGCTCCAGCACATCAACTTCCTCCTACTACATCAGTGTTTCCAGAACCTCTCCTTGCCATGTTTGGTGTCCCTGGGTAGTTTAACTTCATTTTACATTTTGCCAGTATTGATTTTTGTGCTTTAGGTGTTTGTGTTATTCTCTTAAATGCGATTGTGTTAATCTGACCTAGTTTCTCTTTTGATGAGGCTCCTGCCTCCTCCTGAGAAGCTGAAGCAATATTTGAGGATTAATCTGTTTGGTCTTTTTCTCTCCATTTCCCACAGTGTGACTGTCACAGGTCACTCTGTGTTTGTCCAAGTCGTCTTTCTCCAAATCCATCCCTTTTATTTTACTAAAGAAAAAAAGCAGCCGGAACTGCATCATGGCAGAGTAAAAGGAGTGAGTGTCAGAATTAGTGACTGGATCCGTTTTTTTCAGCTTGTTACCCACTGAAGAACTTCTGAGTATGTTGAGCGCTTATTTTTCCTTCCAAGATTTAAATATTGTGAGTAGTTCATTGCAACATGACTGTGCATAAAGCCAGGTGGGGGTTGGTCTCTTCTCCCAGGCACTCAGCAATAGGACAAGGGGGCACGGGCTCAAGCTCTGCCAGGGGAAATTGAAGTTGGAGAGCAGAAAAAACTTCTTTGCAGAGAGAGTGCTCAGGCATTGGAATGGGCTGCCCAGAGAGGGGGTGGATTCCCCATCCCTGGAGGTTTTTAAAGTGAGCTTGGCCGTGGCACTGAGTGCCATGATGTGGTAAAGGGAGTGGAGTTGGACCAAGGGTTGGAGTTGATGATCTGGGAGGTCTTTTCCAACCCAATCCATTCTGTGATTCTGTGATTCTTAATGAATCAGTAGCATAATGTAATTTAGTTGCTGTAGCAGAGCCATCTGACCTTTATTGTGATAATAAACTGTAAATGCAAAGGTATAATGCTCTTCAAAGCACATGCAAGTGGTTTAGAGATGTTTGCAGCTGACATAGTAAAGAAGTAGCTCTATATAGCTATTACTCTAATTACTCTTACCCCTTGAAGTGAAAGTTTCACCAAATCACTGCAAGCAAAGAGGTTTCAAAAGGGTTGGCAGGGTTTGAGTGAGGGTTGAGTCCTACAGGAGTTAATCTGTTTGTGCCTGTGTATAGAACCACAGTCCTGAGCAAAAAAGGTGTCTCTCTGTAAGAACTGGAGATCCAGTGCACTAAGGTGGAAAGTGGAAAATATGGGAATTTAATTTTGAGTATTTCTGCATGTTTTATATATAAGGCTGCTTTGATCTGCTGGCTGTGCTAACTACACCACACTGTGAGCATGTGGCTCTTGGCTTTTCCTAACTACCATCAGGAATTGTCTACTCATGAAAAGCTGAATGCCTTCTATTCTTTTCAGAGTGATTTGTCTGCTTTTCTCTATTAACTGGACAGCAGAAAGAAGATAAACTCATTACCTGTGGTTTTTCATAAAGCTGTCTTGCTTTGTGGTTTGTGAACTATCAACTGAAAGTCTTACATTCCTTTTAAAAACTAAACCTTTTCTAAAATAAGAGAATCTGGCCAATTCTGAGAAATCCTTGTAAGTGATAGAATGATTTTTTCTTTTAGGAACCTTTACTGACTAGGAAGACTCGATTAGAGTGTTTGATGAACTGTATGGCCCAAGGGTTTGATAACATTGTGTGGGGCCTTCATTTGAAATCCAGAGGTTCAAATCTGACTTTTTCCTGATGATTAGAGATGACATGTAACAGTTGATCTCTGTCCTACTGACAGTCATCTCTGTCTGTTTATTAGGCTACCAATGCCCACATAATGACTATTTCAAATAAAATGGAAACTATGTCTCTAGTCCCACAGAGGCTGATGATGTCACTCATGTTTTCAGACAGATTTATGTAGCCCTTTGCTGGATCAGAACGTGAGTAATAAGAGAATGACATCAGTAGTGAGTCAGCACAAAGTCTCTCATGAATCAGATTGCTTTGTTATCTTGAAGAAGGTATTTGTAAAAAATGCTCCTTGCAGAAAAAAGAAGGAGCATTAATGGCTTTGGAACAGTTTGTCCCAGTGTTGATGGATGGATGGATGGATAGATAGAGAGAGAGAGAGAGAGATGGATTAGATAGATGGATTAGATAGATAGATGGATTAGATAGATGGATAGATAGATAGATAGATGGATAGATAGATGGATAGATAAAATAGATAAGCTCTTGGGAAATTCTGTACCTCTCCCTTGAGAGAAACTGCAGAATAAATTATTACTTAACCTAACAGTAAAGTTTGGGTCAATTCTTTGAGAATAAATGATTCCTCATTTGAAGGTCATGCTGTGGCTGGTGTTGTTTCCAGCTCAGTGATTAAAAGCTTATTCATCCTCTGCAGTTTCTCCTGGATTGGTGCCCTGTGTGTGGGAACTGACAGGGACCCACAGGCCAGTCCCTTGGACTGTGTATTGATAAGAAGCCTTTATGGAGAGCAGGACAGCAGTAACATCCATCTCTTAGTTTAGTTCTCTTGAGAAGCAAAATACTACATTTTTGAAGCAATTTTTCAGACGTAGCTAAAACTTATTTTATTGATTTATCTCTTGAAGTCCTTTATTTTTTTCCTTTTTTTCCTGTTTTATAGCAGGAAAGAATGTTAAGAAGGGAAAGGCTGGGGACACATGGACCTGGGCAGGCATTGTTTGTGTCTGGGTTCCAGATGCACAGAAGTGTTCTGTGCTTCATCTTCAGTCTAGAACCCTCTTCTCATGAGAGGAGAATTGTGGAGACAATTAATGTTTGTTTCCCTTATCTTATAATATATTACTAGTTGGCTGTGTAGTTTTCTCATACTGGTTGCTTTTTCTCTGGCACCAATATCCATTTATACCACTTTTTTCACAATTTACTGAAACAGCAAGTTTAGCCAGGTCAGATAAAATGTGTATTTTGGTTTTGGTAGTTATTGTGTAATTACTGTAAATGGTCTTGAAGGATCAGGAATTTTCCTTGCAGTGAAGCTCCCACCGAATGCAACATCCAAATGTTATAGAAAGAATTTTGTTTTGATAGAAAAAATCTTTCTTCTTGATTATCTGAGGAGACTATAATTATCAAAATTCTTTTCCAGGGGAACTATTATAATGTGGTTGGATTTTTGGCAGTTTCCTATTCTTACTGTGGCATTAACAGGCTGAATCAGCAACAGATGTGAACACATTTCAGTGACTTCCCCAAACCTGAGTTTTCAGGGTTAGCTGTTCAATAGAGTGCTCAAAAGAATTTCAAATGTTTTGCATTTGGGACATTTTTCTATGCTGAAGTGATTGATGAGACTAATTTTAAATCTAGAAGTTGTCATTCTGTGACTGCTTAACAAGGACAAATTATTTTTGTCTAAGTTAGAAGAAGAGTGTCTAAAAAGCAGGAAAAATAGTTAATAACAGACTTGCCACAGCTGCTGTGTGGGTGTTGTAAGTTGAGTAAGTATAAAAAATGCAGGTATATATGCTTGTTAAATAGCTTTTTGGGGTGGCTTTTTGTTGTCGTTGTTCTTGTTGCTGTTACCACTTTAACAGAAGAATAATTTCCATGCTAGTTTCCTATTACAATTTCCAGTTTGGTCACAATTCTGTAGAGAGAAAGTGGGATGAAGAGCATTAAAATTACGCTGAAGGCTTGGGCAATTTTGAAGCAGATTTCTTGGTTTCAGAGGATGGTTCCTAAAAAAAAATAACCAAACAACCCAACCCCAAACCAAAACAACAGTAAAACATCAAACTAACTGACCAAATGACTCACCAGAAAACCCCAACACAGAAAGAACCCCCAAACCCAGGCAATACATGGCTGCTTAGAATGAGACAGGAGTAGGTTTTTACTGATGCTTGATTGGTGTGAAAAATGGTTGAAGGGAAGGATTATTTAGCTTTGGAGGAATGTGGTTGCCAAGGTGCTGTGGGACTGCACGTGTAGAACCCTCTTCACTTGGAATCACAGGCTGTGGGGTGAGCTCACAGTCCAGCTGGCCTGTTTGGAGCCCCCAAACACTCTGGGGGCTGCCAGTGGTCCAGGTGGCAGCTGTTCTCTTTGGGCCGCTGCTCTGTCTGGGCCGCTGCTCTGTCTGGGCCGCTGCTCTGTCTGGGCCGCTGCTCTCTTTGGGCCACTGCTCCATCTGGGGCACTGCTCCATCTGGGGCACTGCTCCGTTTGGGACACTGCTCCGTTTGGGACACTGCTCCATTTGGGACACTGCTCCATCTGGGACACTGCTCTCTTTGGGACACTGCTCCATCTGGGACACTGCTCCATCTGGGCCACTGCTCTGTTTGGGACACTGCTCTGTTTGGGACGCTGTTCTTTGGCTCTCCATTGGGTGGCTCCTGTGCCAGCTGCAATTCTTTCCATTTCTGTAATGGTTAAAAGCAACGAGATTTATTATTATTATTATTATTACTACCACTAAGGACATCCTGGGAATGTCATGTGCATTTAGGAAGCCTTCCAGATATTTCTGCAGTCCTGCTGCCTACTATTCCATTCCTTTTCCCCCCCTGATCTGGTTGTGCTTAAGAGAACAAACAGCAGGAGGTGTGGCTGAAGTGGTGTATCCCTCTGCTCCCGTGTTCCTTTCCTCCTTCCCAGGTAGTTTGATGTACCTGTGCATGGCACGAGCTGTCCCCGCAGTGCCAGGAGCAGAGGCAGGGACAGCAGGGCCTGGATGCTGAGGCTCTGCTGCTCTGCACTCCATGGACAGTTGTCCAGCAGAGGAAGGGACATCCTTTCCCCCTTCTCTGGCTCTGACTCTGCAGAATGAGCTCTGTGTGGGTCACAAACTCCAAATCCATCGCAGGGAGGTGATGCAGGAAGGATTCTTCATTTTTGATTTTCACATTTTATAGATTCTAGGAACACAGTAGCTGTAGCAAAAGTAGATCTAGTGTGTTAATATTTCCAGCAGCTTGAGTTTAATGTCTTTCTATCGCTACCCCTGTCCCAGAACAGAGCTCAAATTCCTTAGCTGTTCAGTCTTTTTTTCAAGAATATCAAAAGGAGACATAAACACAGCGCAGAGTGACCCAGAAGTCAGAACATTGGAAGAACTCCAAAAGCCAGAGGAAGAGGAGCACTGATGAAGAGGAGGTCTCACTGACCCCAGACTCAAATCCTGAGGGGGTAGAACAGGGGTGGGACCGGGACAGGAAAAAGGTTGACCTGGAGATGTGTAAAGTAATGATTGGATGGATCATATTATAAAAGCCATGGAAATTAGAGCTTGTTGATGTATTCCTGGGTGAGCCTGCCTGCTCATTAAAGTCACTACCCTCTTATCTCCTACCAAAATTTGGCTTGGAGTCTTTCTTACAGACTTTTCAGGCATCAGAGGACACCTGTGGCACTCACTTTCGAAATACACAACTGCACTTCACATTCATGCTGAAAGAACTTCATATTGGAAATGTTGGAATTTTTCCCTAAGCAAGAATAACATCTTCAATATTGTGCAAAATTTGACTATCACAATGAAATCCAAAAGATTTGTTCCCTTTCAGGTGGCAGTTCTGCTTCTTAGTTTTGAAGATCAGGTCTCTGAAGGATTACACTTCTTAAAAATTCTGTTCACTTTTCAGAAATGATGTTCTAATAATAATCTAAAAAGTAAATTGATTAGATAGTCATTGAGCATGATTTATCTTTTTAACAGTGAGGTATTGTCTTATGAAAAAGTTTTAATGCTGCATTAATATATCACAAGAATGATCTTGGAGAAAGGAAAGATTTCAGAAAGGTTATTTTCATGTTAAATAAACTTTCCAAGACAAAAGAACTCTGCTGCAGTTTTTATATAAATGGAATTCACAGTCCTTAAATTATAAGATGATATGTCTCAGCAACCTGGGAAATTACACCACTCCTCCAGAATTATAAATGAAAAGCTCTATGGATACTTGTAAATCTTGGAATTCGTGAGTGTGCTGCAAGCAAAAGACTGATACTGTAATGAGATGAAAGTAATCAAATTTAAATTAATTGGGCAATACTTAGCTAGTCAGTGGAAGAAATGCCTAAGTCAACTCCTAAAAAACAGATAAAGAAATACAAAAGAAGAGTCTGTTGATGTTTATGCTATGGTATTTTATTCACATTTTTTCCAAAGGTAATGGAAAACTGTAGGTTTGTTTCTAGCATGGGATTCATCTCAGAGGCACAACTGCTGGTGAGAAGCACGTGGTGGCACAAGGTCCTGATGCTGAACTATTCAGTTCTTGCTGGGCACATGAAGTTAAATTTCTGCATGAAATGTGAAAAAATAAGTATTTCAATCCTGCATGTGTTGGGTTGGTTTCAGCTTGGTGGTTTGGACATACAGAATACAGTGTTGCATAGACTGATCTGCTTGGCCTTTACTAAAAAGGCCTTATGAGATGAAATCTAAAATACAGGGCTGTGTCTCTGGGAGCAGTTTCAGTGATGGGTGCTAACTCTATTCCCAGAGGAATGTCTGTTATTCCTTTACACACAGTTGGAGGGAAAAAAGGAGGCAGGGGCAGAGGAAGGCGAGGGACAGAGAGGCTGAGGTGTCTGTGTTGTGACGCTTGGGGTGTTGGAATCCATTCCCACCTTTTTCAGGAGGGACTGCTGTGCTTCCCTGTCCCACCACGTGCCCTGAGGAGCATTCAGGCATGTTGGAATCCATTCCCACCTTTTTCAGGAGGGACTGATGTGCTTCCCTGTCCAACAACATGCCCTGAGGAGCTCTCAGGCATGTTGGAATCCATTCCCCTCTTGTCAGGAGGGACTGCTGTGCTTCCCTGTCCAACCACATGTCCTGAGGAGCTCTCAGGGATTCTGGAATCCATTCCTCCCTTGTCAGGAGGGACTGCTGTGCTTCCCTGTCCAACCACATGTCCTGAGGAGCTCTCAGGGATTCTGGAATCCATTCCTCCCTTGTCAGGAGGGACTGCTGTGCTTCCCTGTCCAACCACGTGTCCTGAGGAGCTCTCAGGGATTCTGGAATCCATTCCTCCCTTGTCAGGAGGGACTGCTGTGCTTCCCTGTCCAACAACATGCCCTGAGGAGCTCTCAGGGATGTTGGAATCCATTCCCCCTTTCCTCAGGAGGGACTGCTGTGCTTCCCTGTCAAACCACGTGTCCTGAGCAGCTCTCAGGGATGGTGGAATCCATTCCCCTCTTGTCAGGAGGGACTGCTGTACTTCCCTGCCAAACCATGTGCCTTGAGGAGCTCTCAAGGATGCTGGAATCCATTCCCACCTTATCAGGAGGGACTGCTGTGCTTCCCTATCATACCACATGTCCCCAAGGCCTGATGGCCTGTGTACTGCTCTGCTCTATCTGCTGTTAATTCTGTGTATTGCCTTTAGACAGTTCCCACCTTTCCCCTGCAATTAGTGTTCCTGCTCTCTTATTTCTCCTCCATATTTTCTTCCTCCTTATTCCCTCACCTACATGTGTTTTTCCCCTCATATTTGCTTCCTCCAATGTCATTGGGACACAGAGCCTGACATCCAGTCTCTCTTATTCTCAAGAATACATGAGGACTGGAGGCAATCCCTTATTTATATATTGTGTGATGAAAATGAACAAACATAGCAGTGTGGAGTCTTTGGTGGATACAAATTATAAAAATAGAAGAGTCTATAGGCAGCAAACCATCAGACTAACGTGGCAATTACAGGTAATTGCTTTAATTCTGTAGAGTTTTGCTTTTATTCTGTGCTAAATGGCCAAGCTTTGCCCTGAGTGACTGACTGGAAGAACAGTATGTGATCGCTTCAATACCACGTCTTGTAATTGGTAGGGAGGAATAACTTACTTGCTTAAAGAGGAGTTTTAAAAACCAATTTAGTGAAAATTGCTTTTCCCATTGAGTTTGTAACACAGAGTTGAGGTTAAAAAATATTTTCAGTGTGGCAAAACAAATAGGGAAGATCTGGGGATACCATTCCTGCTCCCTCACCTCGTGCACCGTGGCATTTACATGGTGGGGCTCCTTCCCCAGAGCAGAATCCCAGGGCCATGGATCCTGAGGTTTCTTCTCTCTGAAGAAAGACACCTAGCCATTATTCTGTAGTGTTTTGTACTTGGTATTTATTGTTGCAGCTTTACATGATAGTAAAGGAAGCAAATTTTAACTCAGTTCTTTGAAGAAATGCAAATACTGTATTTTCTGCAGCAAATACTGCTCAGGCTGTTTTAGTGTGTATGAATGGCTTTCCTTAGCCCTTAGGTTGAAAGTGCCTGAACCCATCTCTTCTGTAAACAACCAAAACATCAAATAACCAGAAATAAACAGCCCTCTTCAGATACCTGATGGGAGAAGTTTTAGCCCAACCTATTCATTTGTCAAAACTGTGAACAGCTGAAAGCAGGAGTTTTATAATGGAAAATGTTACACAAGCCAATGCAAAGTAAGCCAATTTATTTTTCACACTTTGTATCTCACCTGCAATTTGTGGTTTATTTTTTCTTTATGAAGTTTCTCCAGACTTACTGCAATTGGAAGTTCTGCTTGGAGAGGGAGTAGAGGAGAAATGTATTAAAATGTTTCTTCTCTTGGTCTGTCAGATTTTTAGAATATGGGGAGTTAACCTTTTACCATGGGAGGTTTTGCAAATCCTTCCTAGTAGAAGCTCCTTATCATTTGTGTGAAACCACTGGCCATAGAAATGAATGTATTCTATTAAAGCTTTATTTTCCTGAGGGGTTTATAAGAAACATAGTAAGTTGCTTCAAAGCAAGAATTCGATACTACAGAGGAAAACTGTATTAAAACAAAACCTGTGAACTCAGAAACTGGTCAAGCAGTTTAATTAGGTCATAGAATCATAGAATGCCGGAATGGATTGGGTTGGAAAAGACCCCCTAGATCATCAAGTCCAACCCTCGGTCCAACTCCAGTCCCTTTACCACATCATGGCACTCAGTGCCATGGCCAAGCTCACCTTAAAAACCTCCAGGGATGGGGAATCCACCCCCTCTCTGGGCAGCCCATTCCAATGCCTGAGCACTCTCTCTGCAAAGAAGTTTTTTCTCATCTCCAACTTCAATTTCCCCTGGCAGAGCTTGAGCCCCCCGTGCCCCCTTGTCCTATTGCTGAGTGCCTGGGAGAAGAGACCAACCCCCACCTGGCCACAACTTCCCTTCAGGCAGTTCCAGACAGTGCTGAGGTCACCTCTGAGCCTCCTCTTCTCCAGCACAAACACCCCCAGCTCCCTCAGCCTCTCCCCACAGCACTTGTGCTCCAGTCCCTTCTCCAGCCTCGTTGCTCTTCTCTGGCCCTGCTCCAGCTCCTCAATCTCTTTCCTCAACTGAGGGGCCCAGAACTTAACACAATATTCAGATGAATCTCTCTGTGTTCTGATTAATCAGTGTTCTTCCCCATTGTTGATACTATAATTAAAAAAAAAAAAGAAAAAAAAAGGAAAACATAACCCAACTAACTGTGGTAATTTTTAGTCATTTACAGAAATTTTCCTCTTCTAGTGAAAATACAGAATTAATAAGGACAAATTATGAGTATAAGGAAAGGCACTTAGAGGTTTCCATTTCTTTTAGATGAGTTAAATTCAGCCTGTGAGCAGGTGAGGGCTGTCTGTCCAAGCTGCTGCCCCTGCTGTGTGAGGCTGCAAGGTGCTCAGCACTGCTTTCTTTCAGGACAGGAGCACTGTGGGATGTTAGTGGGCAGATTTTAGCAAAGGGAAGCAGAGATTGAGTTGGTTTTGGTGACAACTTACCAGTTGTGGGTTCCTATTTTGTCCCTTAGGAGTCACAGTGCAACTCAGTCCATTAACAGACCCTTTGGTTAAGGTACAAATGCCAGTTCCACAGTGTCAGGGGATTCCTCATCAAACTTTCCCTCATGTACTTTAAACTGTGACTGCTTTCCACTGCTTTTCTCTTGTGTTAATGAGAATCATTAACTGTGCTGAACCCAGAGATCCACACCAGGTAATACCATGTGCTTCCAAACAGGGTTCCTGCTTTGTTTTGTGATGTTGTGTGTCTGGTGCAGGGACAGGGCTGAATTCTGACCAGCCTGATGGGCTTTCATGTGGCTGAACCTCTGACAGGTTGGAGATCTAGGGATAGATTGGGTTTCAGCTTAGAAAAATGGAAATTGTGTGCCAGAACTTTTCTGACTTTCTGCAACACAAATCACAATGAAATGTCCTAGGTCAGTTCCCTTCAGTTGTGTGTTTTCATGGGAGCTGAACACCTTATTACTTACTTATTTAGGGTTCAAGAAAACAGCATTTACCACCTTCACTGCTGTATAAAAAATGCACTGTGGGGTTGGCTGTCACTGGCTGTGAGACCAGGAACACATCATGTCCTGCTGAGTCATTTCAGCTGTAAAAGTTGAGTCATTTCAACTACAAAAGTTGGAAGCTGACATATAAATTAAAAAGGGAGTTTAAAGTACTGTTAACAGACAGGAGTCTCCTAAGGTAGTAGATGTGCTGGGCAATGCACTTCCATACTGATCTCAGCACTGAATGAGCTGTTTGCTATACCTGCCTTTTGGTTCCATGGATATTGAGATCACTTGTGTTAATGAAGATGCTATTATAGGTTGTTTGTTTGTTTGGTTTGTTTTTTTTTTAACAAATATGGGTACTAAAATATCTGTTGTCAGAAAACAATGCGAAGTTGTTCTCATTTTCTGAATTGAAACCACAGGCTGATTAGAGGTACTCCCTCATTAGTGAAAGATTCAGATCTGATTCATACTTTAAAAACAATTTCTTGGTAATCACAAATAAACAGTCACGTGTATCTCCTGAGTGGGCATGTGACTTTGGGAGGCAAAACTTTGACCTTTTTCCATAAAATGAAAGACATTCTGCAGTTTTTAGATACTGGTCACAGTATATCCCATTTTTATAGCTACTGTGTTAAACTTTGTATTTTTGTAGTCTATTGGGCCATGCTCTTGGGCTGGTCACTGAAGGCAGTGCAGGATTCTCCAAGCATCAGGTGGAGTAGGGGAGTGTGCCATGGTGGCCGTCAGTGCTCTGGGTAGGGATCATAGAGACTGGGTTGGAAAAGACCTCCAAGATCATCAAGTCCAACCCTTGGGCCAACTCCAGTCCCTTTACCAGATCATGGCACTCAGGGCCACGGCCAAGCTCAGCTGAAAAACCTCCAGGGATGGGGAATCCACCCCCTCTCTGGGCAGCCCATTCCAATCCCTCAGCACTCTCTCTGCAAAGAAGTTTTTTCTGATCTCCAACTTCAATTTCCCCTGGCAGAGCTTGAGCCCCCCGTGCCCCCTTGTCCTATTGCTGAGTGCCTGGGAGAAGAGACCAACCCCCACCTGGCCACAACTTCCCTTCAGGCACTTCCAGACAGTGCTGAGGTCACCTCTCAGCCTCCTCTTCTCCAGCACAAACACCCCCAGCTCCCTCAGCCTCTCCCCACAGCACTTGTGCTCCACTCCCTTCTCCAGCCTCGTTGCTCTTCTCTGGCCCCGCTCCAGCCCCTCAATCTCTTGCCTCAACTGAGGGGCCCAGAACTGAACACAACACTCAAGGTGTGGCCTCCCCAAGGCAGAGTCCAGGGGAAGGCTCACTGCCCTGGGCCTGCTGGCCACGCTACTTTGGATCCAGGCCAGGATCCCATTGGCCTTCTTGGCCACCTGGGCACACTCTTGGCTCCTGTTGAGCTTCCTGTCCCTCAGTCCCCCCAGGTCCCTTTCTGCCTGGCTGCTCTCCAGCCACTCTGTGCCCAGCCTGGAGCGCTGCAGGGCTTGGGGTGGCCAAAGGGCAGGACCTGCACTTGGCCTTGTTGAACTCCATCCCATTGCAATCAGCCCATCTCTCCAGTCTCTCCAGATCCCTCTGCAGAGCCCTCCTGCCTTCCAGCAGCTCGACACTCCTTCCCAACTTGGTGCCATCAGCAAATTTGCATCCTGAGAAGAACCCAGCTGTGTAAACCTTTGCAATGAGATTTGCTTCTTGTGGGTTTGTGTAGGAGAGGCCTGGTGTGTAGGATCAAAAATCTCCCAGTGCTGTCCTTTGCTGATCCTCCCAAGGCATATGCTATGTGAGATATAATGTGCTAATCATTACCTTGTTCCACATTTATGTCATTAAACTCTCCTGGTATGTCTGCTGTTTGAACTTAGTTTACAATGGTAAGAATTAGTTGGGGGTGTGCATTGAGCAGGGAAGGTGAATAAAATCCCTGATCTAAATATAATCTATGCAAGGGTAGTTTCTAATTTTGATGGGAATGTTAAAAGGAAGAAATCAAGTTGTGTATTTGCAGCATTTCTTGACAGATTCTGATGCTGTAAATTATACAGTTGTTCCTCCTCTGTATGGATTTTGTAGTACTCCCAGCGATTTATAGGTCCAGAGTGCAGCTGCTGCAAGTCATTTATTCTCAGTTCTGTATTAAATCTATCACATATAAATGCATTAACATTCAGTACGGAGCTCAAGGGCTTAGGGCAGTTTCTTTCTTGCTCTGAGTTGCTGTCCTGGAAGCATTTGCAACGTATGCAGAAAACAAAATTTAAAAACTTAAATTGATATACAAAGGGAAAAAAACCAGCAAAAACAAAAGAGAGGATTGTCCATGATAAATACTTGAAATCAGCTCATTTTACAGTTTAAGCTGAACAGCAAAACCAAAACCTACTGTTAACATTTCTGAAATTGGTAATGCTAATAAGCTTGTTTTGATGGATTAGCACTTCAGTACCATTTGCTTGAGTGCCACTCTTTTTGCATGTCAATTGGACGTGTCTTCAAGTTACAGAAATTTAATATTCCCTGCAGTGTTTGAATTGTGTGCATCCTGAGAGAGTGTGTGAGGCTGTCAGTGAGTTACTTGATTGATTCGGCTTGGTTTAGTTTGGGATTTTTTTAATTACAAAAAAGGAAACTAGATTATTTTAAATATTTGAGAAGTATTTACGATTAGTGTTAAAAAAAGTTAAACTCTATCTGGAGTGTGACAGAAGAATAAAAGCCAGGGCCATGAATATTTATTGAGTGTATAATCTGTGAGAAAATAATGGCTGGAACAGGCTGGCTGGTATGAGTCCTGTACCTGTTTATTGTTGATGGTTTTTCATCTTTCATGATGGTTTTTCATCTTTCATACTGAGCTGTTAAATCTAGGAATATTGAACTGTGCTTTGTTCAAGATGAGCAGAAACTTGTACCCTGGAGCTGATTCCTTGGAGAGAGAGATCCTGAACTCCTGTGGCAGATGGAATATGTTTGACATGATTGCTTGTATTGAAGGAAGACTAAACCAGAGCAGGCCAATGTGAGAGATCTGTTTGTTTGTTGTCTGTGTATCAGTGGCAGAGCTCAGGGACTGTGCATAACATGATCCTCCAGCACTAATAGTTTTACTTAGTTATTTCTAAGTATCTGAGTACCATGAAGTCAGAGGATGAAGCAAGTTTTCAACCTAATAAATAGCTCCAAATCCTTTTAATTTTAAAACCTCAAAAAAAAAAAAGGCAAGTCAAAAATAATCGTCTGTGTTACTATGAGAGTTGAATAAAATGATAGAAATAAATAATTGTGGGTAAGTGCCATTCTGCCACATTTTTCAATGAGTCAAATTCCACTGAAAACAATGCAGGTCCAAACATTTTCTGAGAGCTTTAGCAACCTTTGTCTGTGCACTGAACTCCATAGGAATGTTGGTCTTTATATTTTCCCTGCCTTTCAAATAATTACAGTATTGGATTCTGCTGGATGTATTTTACTTTGGGTTTTTTGTAAAAGTGTTTACAGCATAGTTTTAACCTGTTGTTTCTCACAAATGCCAGTTTTCAGGTGTCTTTACTCCTGTGAAAGAAGTTAGGCCCTACTTTGGCATATCCTTTGAACAGCCTGCCTTGTCTGCAGGCTCTGCACTGCTTGCCTTGTATTTTTAGGTGCATTTGCACAAATTCTTGTCTATTGAAAACTGTGACAGGCTGCTCTAATGTCAAGTTTTACATTAAATTGTGAATTATCTCGACTGCTGGAAATACATGTCATTCTCTGAACTCTTTTCTCTCAAGGGTGGATGTGAACCAGCAGATTATTTAGCTTAAAGTGTGAAATGGAATTTTAAACAGCACTGGTCAAGCTATGACTGGCAGATAAAACAGGCCTTTGAAACAAATGGTTACACCTACCACCTCTTCAGCTTTCTGCAAAGAGATCTCTCTCCAAGTCCTAATGAAAGCCAAGTGCTGGAAACCAAGCAGGTTTAGGTAGGAAAAGAAAATTATGCCATGAAAACACTGGACTTGTGAACATTTTTAACTGTATTTGACAGCAGCACAAAGAGAAAGTATTCCTTAGGTAGGAATGTTAACAAAGAACAGATTGCTGCTTTCCTTATTAAAATCCATGAGAGGACTGTGGGCTGCAGCTGCCCTACTTCTGAATGCCTCTGCACTGGCTGGCCTGTTTGCAGGTGCCTGGCACCCAGGGAGGTTGGGACATTGCCAACTCCTTCCCATCCGTTATTCCTTCATCTTAATCTTCCTTACACTTTCCCACTGACTCTTTTGTGTTGGATGTCCCCCCCTTCCCTGTTTTTCTCTCTTTAAATTAATCTGTATTTCTGCTGCATTTCCTCACTCTCTTTCCCCTCACTTCCTCTCCCTCTCATCTTTGTTAACCATCCTCTTTGTCACAAGATAAGCCCTTCTGGAGGTTCCTCACTCCTGAGCCCTCTCCCTGATGGATGGTTCCTGCTCTAGTTCTAGGCAAGCTCGTTGATGAAAAATGTGGCTGTAACTGAGCTAGGATAAAACCTTTGTGAGGTAATATATTAATTTTTACAGGGAAAAATTGCTGTGCTACCTTTCCAAATCAACTACTTCATCTGGGAGACTGAAAGTTTGCAGTGGGGTTTGGAGTGCAGGGACCAGATTCTGAAGCAGCAGATACAGCAGAGACAGCAAAGGAATTGTTCTGTCATCAGCACTGGGCTAGGAGTGTGAGACACAGAGGATCCAGGAGCAGTGGCACTCTGATGCAACAAAGTCATGAAAAGAAAGTGCATCTTCCTCATGTGAACAGCAAATTTCTGGAAAACAGTAAATTGGGGTTGTTTAGCCTGGAGAAGAGGAGGCTCAGAGGTGACCTCAGCACTGTCTAGAACTACCTGAAGGGAAGTTCTGGCCAGGTGGGGGTTGGTCTCTTCTCCCAGGCACTCAGCAATAGGACAAGGGGCACGGGCTCAAGCTCTGCCAGGGGAAATTGAAGTTGGAGATGAGAAAAAACTTCTTTGCAGAGAGAGTGCTGAGGGATTGGAATGGGCTGCCCAGAGAGGGGGTGGATTCCCCATCCCTGGAGGTTTTTCAACTGAGCTTGGCCGTGGCACTGAGTGCCATGATCTGGTAAAGGGACCGGAGCTGGACCAAGGGTTGGACTTGATGCTCTCATAGGTCTTTTCCAACCCAATCCATTCTATGATTCTGTCATTCTGTGGATGTGGCACTGAGTGAGAATCCACCCCATCTTGATCCAACCCCACTGTGATCACCAGCCCAGGGCACTCCGTGCCCTGGGCTGGTGATCACAGTGGGGTTGGATCAAGGGTTGGTCTTGATGATCTCGGAGGTCTTTTCCAAACCAATCCATTCTATGATTCTGTCTGACTCAGTGTAGAAAAACACATCAGACCAGTGGACATAGTCTGCTAGTCTAAAAAGAAGTTGGTGTAAGAGGAAAGTGATAAACTATGAAAATAAAAAATAAACTAGCCTAAAGTTCAGTGAAGTAACTGGGTGAACTGCAGATGTTTGTAGAGACCAACTTCCTCCTTCAAAGGACATTATTCTGATACATTATTCTGATACTCCAAATATGCAAAAGTTTGATTGAGAAATTACTCAGTTTTACCTATTTTTGGCCTGTTTGTGAAGATCAATTTAAGATTATCAGCTGTTTCTTCCTTTTCACTTGAAAAACCTCAAGGAATTAATTCTTCCTCAAGATGGAAAGGAACAATGGCCCTACAGCTTCTTTTGGGGCTGCCCAAGGCTCAGGCCCGAACAACAAAGTAGGGATAGACCTGAGCATTTTTTTTTAATTTTAAACATGTTACTGAACAAAAGTGAGGCTCTTCACAGGTGAATTTACCAGTGCCATGACTCTGAAATGTGATTGTAGGAGAGATAGATTCACTACTTACAACAAGAGGCTGTGTCCAAAAGTAACACCTTTTGGTGACAAAGTCCAGTGCACTGGAAAAACTGCAGCTGCTTTACTGGGGTTATAGGGAGTGGTATTGGATTTGAACACAGTGAAGTGATCCTTGGACAGTGGTGATTCATTTATGTATTGGTTCATTAAAAATGTCAATATATGTGTTAACACACTCAAGAAAACTCAGTTTTCTGATTCAGACGATAAACTGGTTAAACCATTGTCTGTCTCTGTTTGAGGCTCCATCTCTCTCCTCATTTGTTTTTGGTTTTTTGTTTTTTGGTTTTTTTTCCTACTGTCTGCCTGAGATTTCCAAGTTAGCCCGAGGAAGTAAGATGCAATCCTATGTCCAATGTGTATCTTGGAGTAAATGAGATTTTAAAAACATAGGACTGGTTCATTTAATATCAAATGCTCTTTGCTTCAGCCATAAACTCACAAACTTTATGCAGTGAGAAGTGGATACTGTGATGCTTTTGTAAATAATGCATATAGAGCCCAATGCAATGCAAAGGAAAATAATTAGATTTCAGCTTGCTTTAGGGCAGGCTGTGGGAAGTTTTGTGTGCATTTTGTTGTTCATTCTTCATTGTGCCTCTCCTCATCAGTTGAAGCTGGTGCCACAGGCTCTGATGTGCTATTTTCCCTTCCTTTTTTATTTTCCTCTGGAATTTAACTGTCTCCTTCACCCAAACCATTTTGCAAGTATCTACTGGTGTTTTTCCAGAGGGAAAATGTGCAGAAGGAGATTGGGAGAACAAAATAGGGGGGAGTAGGAGGGTCCTTACAATCCTGATGGTGACTGTGTGGTTGTCCCAAAGTCCATAACTTTCAGCTTTCCCAATAACAGCTCCCAGGCTTGAGTCCTAGAAGTGGTTAAATCTGCCTTGGCAGCTGTGCCAGGCTGTGTGCCCCTCGTGTCTGGGCTGGCAGGAGGCAGCAGTGGGGGAGAACACCAGGGATATAATCAGTGGAAAAGTTACTTTAGGAGATGGATCTGCCACGAGGACCCACAGGTGACCTCAGCACTGTCTGGAACTCCCTGAAGGGAAGTTGTGGCCAGGTGGGGGTTGGTCTCTTCTCCCAGGCACTCAGCAATAGGACAAGGGGGCACGGGGGGCTCAAGCTCTGCCAGTGGAAATTGAAGTTGGAGAGCAGAAAGAAATTCTTTGCAGAGAGAGTGCTCAGGCATTGGAATGGGCTGCCCAGAGAGGGGGTGGATTCCCCATCCCTGGAGGTTTTTCAACTGAGCTTGGCCATGGCACTGAGTGCCATGATCTGGTAAAGGGAGTGGAGTTGGCCCAAGGGTTGGACTTGATGATCTCAGAGGTCTTTTCCAACCCAATCCATTCTGTGATTCTATGATTTCATAGCTAGAGGATGCTGCCCAAAGGGACAATAATAGGGCTGTTCTGAGGTGGATCTATGATGACAACACAGGAGTAAAGGACACTGTGCCAAGGAATGGCACAAAGAATAGTAATATGGCTGTTTAGGGGTGTTTTTCAGTTATGACACAGATTAAAGAAAGTTGTTATGGCATCCTGTTGTACTTCTCCCTTAGTCATTCCCCCTCCCAGTTTCCCACAACCCCCTAGGGCGTTTTCCCGCCGTTTTGTTCATAGCGATTCCTTATTGGCTGTTGTATCTGGTTTCTTACTGGTCATTAAGTGTGTTCTCCTACTGGTTGTTATTCCCATGATCTGATTGGTGCGTTTCTGGATCCTTTAATTGTCCAATGGGGATGGAGGAACCGCCCCTTTTTCTGGAAGCTTCTCTCCCCTACCCTATATAAGTGAGTGCTCTCCTTCATTGCACTGCTCCTGTTTCACCTTCGCTCCTTGTCGTGTCCTTGCTTTGTTGATCGTCCTGGTGTGCTGAGGGGCTTTGGGAAGTGGGGGCCAATTTCCCTTTCCTACAACCAGTGGGAAATCTCCCCACAACAGCCCTCACAGTGGGGGTTCTGAGGAGATGTGGGGAGGGAAGGGAGGAAGAAGATGAGCATGGTGAGATTCCCCCATTGCTGTAAGTGTGTGCACAGCAGGGAGAGAGGAGAAACAGGCTGTGGTACCTCAGACATGGCTTCTCTCAAGCACATTTTTCGTTTCCACATGTACCATGCTTCCCATCTCCCAGGAGTGCAGGATTGTTGGCCCTGACCTGCTGTTCCTTTCTGCAGTGTGCTCAGGACAGGTTTGTGGGGCAGGGAAGAAAACACAGAGAATTTGTTTAGCTGCAACAATTAGACAATGCCTTGCTAACTCTGTCTGCACCTCTGTCCTTCTCCATTGCTTATGGAAAAAGACATGTCTGGGAGGAGAGACAGCTGATTCCCAGGCCAGTTTTCTCAGAGGAAAACTGCTTAAAAACAGGCAGGACATGGACAGTTCATGGTGCTGGTTGTAACATACAATAAAAATTGTGGTTGTTCTACACAGATTTTGTTCATTTCTCATGAGATAAAGATGATTCAATTTTAAGTACTGTTACAGTCCATTTTCAGGATCTTTGATGAATTTAACTTGATGTTTCCTTAAACAGAGCGGAGATAAAAAAAACCTCTGTGTTTATACATTGCATGTCGGTTTTGAAGTGCTTTTGGAAATAAACAGCCTGTTCTTCTGCTGACAGGATTTGAAATCCAGCAATCAGCGAGATGAAATTGCTGCAGCACGTGCATCCCTGAAGGAAAATTCCTCTTTCCTACATTCAATATGTTCAGCTTGTTTGGAACATTCAGATGTTGCATCCCTTACAGCCAGCAAGGATTCAATTTGCAATGAAATACAGAATGCTCTCAATGCAATTTCTAATGCTTCCCAAGGAGTTGGAAAGAAAATGGAGCAACCCACAGCTCGTGCAGCCACCCTTGGAAGTGCACTGGATGAGCTTGAGGTAGGTAAACCGGTGAGACTACAGTGTTTCTGGAGAAATGGCTTATTTCTTTTTAATAATTATTGGTAACATAAATGATGGGCCTAAAGGCATTAGAAATTGGTGCTTTGCTTGGTCAGAGTCTGAGTAGTATCACTGGAAATTGTGTCATCAAGAAGGGTTCACTTCCTTCCAAAGATTTTGGGATTAAGTGTTGAGTATGTTCCTGAACAGCAGGAAGGAGTTAGTTCGGAGTGTGTTGCTGCTGCTGGAGGCAGACAGGCCCTTGGTAAGCAGGCAGAAGCCCCGAGTTTAGTTTGCTAATTAGTGATTAGCAGCTGGCAGTGATCACTGCTGCCCTCACTGCATTGGAGCCAGTGCCAGGCAAGCTGGAGTCCTTCTCTCTGAAAGGTGTCATTGGGATCATTCTGGAATTTATATAATTGAACAATTTACAACCTTCGTTTTTGGATTATCATTAAATAAAGTGACATAACCAATAGGCTTTCACAAATTCTGCTTTTCTACTCCCATTATTTAAGCAAATCCTTGGAGAAAGGCAGCTCTTCCTCTGCTCCTGGCCTCATTCTGGGCTGGGGCACTGCAGTGAACTTTGTTTGAAGCTGGTGCTGACTCTGCAGCTGCTGCAGAATGGGGCTGTTTGATTTGTACCCACAGTGATGGCCAAGACACCACGAGCTGTGCTGATGGCAGTGCTCAGGGAACAACAGCTGGCTGCCTGGTATACTGTGCTGGCAAACCTTAGATATATCATGTGTGATAAAGAACTGGGCTTTATTTTCCCCTTTTCCCCCCTTCTTAATGAAATACTGTAACCAATGCTTAACTGTCAATGTAGTTTTAAAATTTTCCATTCAAAGTCTTCTTGTCCATTCACCATGTTTAGCTGGGACAATCCACAGCTGAGAATCTGTGAGTCTCCACATTGCTTTCACAAATTCTGCATTTCTACTCCCTTTATTTAAGCAAATTTTATTGACAATCAGGTCTAAGGAAGACATGAAAGGATGTCCTTCTGGGACAGCCACCTGGGGAAGTGTCACTACACTGGGCCTCTTAGATCAGCCATGGCTGGAGATGGGATTATCTGTGAGCTCAGCTGGCCTCAGTGACACATGTGCCAGGCAGAAAGGGACCTGGGGGGACTGAGGGACAGGAAGCTCAACAGGAGCCAAGAGTGTGCCCAGGTGGCCAAGAAGGCCAATGGGATCCTGGCCTGTCCTGTCCTGTCCCTCTTTCTCTGCTCCTGGCCTCATCCTGAGCTTTTGTGTGGAGCTTCCCCTTTTTCTCATGGCTGCTCTGGCTCTTCCCAGTGTCATTTTCCACTTCCTGCCAAAAATGGTAGAATATCTCCTGTAGATGAGATTCCTGACCATGATCCTCATCTGGGGTAACTGATGTAGGCCCAGATCAACACGAGGAGCAAATGCTTCTGACCACATTTGCAAATGGGTGTGTTTTTCATTGTAAATTCCTGGGCTTAGCAAATCTCAGTCTCAGAGCTCCAATATTGTTGATACATTTTCAGGAGAAATGACTGATGGTAATAGACTTTCTCTGAAATTTTCAATGGAAGATTAAAGAAGTACCCTGGAATATCACACAAATTTTGTGCTGGCAGTTTATTGATCAGAACAGAGCTCTCAGTCACACTCAGAGTTGAATCTGACAGGTCTTTTCCCCCTGAAGGAACAGGCTACAAGAGCACATTACCCATCAGCCCTCCTTGCTTCTCACACTGGGTTTTGAAATCGTATTTCTAATCTCTTTTCTTAATAAATAGAAGAAAGAAGAGAAACATTGGAGAGTAATACATGATTTGTTACAGTGAGACTCTGAATGACAAATGTATACTTTAAATGAGAGCTATTATTTACCAGCTTTACTTAGAAATTTCTTTTAAAAAATATGGTGAAGGGGTTGCATTTTCTGACCACAGATAAATTCTTCTTGACAGTATATGAGCAGTACCATTGGAATGATTTTTAAAATGTAATAAAATATATTATTGTTCTAAAATCTGAGGTTTGTGATAATCACAGAATGGAAAAAAAATTGTATTTTGTATTGGATTTGTTTTTATGTGGAAACATAAGAACATAGAAGTCTGACTGTTGTAAAAAACCATTTGTTTATGGAGTTTTAAATGTATTTTTACCTAAGTAGCACAAATGGGAATTGAAGCTGTGCGAGTTAGATAAAGCAAAATTTATAGAGCATTTATCTTAAAATGATTTTACGAATTAGATGGTTGTGCTCTTCTCTCTTTACAGAAAGTTCTGTTGGCTGAGGACCTGAAATAACCTTTGCTCCATCTTCTTGTTGCAGATACAGTGCCATGAAATAGATTGATGTAGTAAATAGTCTGCTGGGAACAAATCTCATTAAATGTTTATAGAGTGGAAATGTATCATGGAGCTTGCCCCACAATCCACTCTCTGGATGTTTTGCAATGTCATTCTTCCTTTGCCAGGGCTGGCAGTGGGAAAGCTATTAAAGATTCATAGGTGAGGAAACCACCAGTAAAATTAGAGCAGCTAACTCTTAAATCAGGAGAATCTCAGCAATTCCTCTTAAAGGCTCCAAGTAACTACCATGCCATTCATAAACAAACACAAAATTAAACTTTAAAATTTAATTGCATATTAAGATCTGTGCAAGGAGTGCGTGGGTGTGGGTTATCTCATGCCTTTCACTGCTCCTGCATCTTCTGAATGTCAAGAGATTCCTCACTCAGTGATCCAGGTCTTGCATCCCTGACTCTGCCAGTGAGTTCATCTCATCTGTGCTCCTTAATGATGTCAAAGGCTGTAAATCAGTCCAGACCTTCAGGGAATATAATCAGGTTTCTGGATACCCATAATCCCTCTTTTTCCATGCATCAGCTGACCCACGAGGGACTAAATAGGGATGTAATCACTCCTCCTAAATGCTCACTGAAGAGCTCAGGGAGCTGACCACTGTTCAGGCTCTTAAAGCAAAACCGTGAGCCTCCTTGTTGCATGTCTGGTGTCTTCTCATTGGTCTACTGGTTAAAACTTGGCTGTAATAATGCCAAGGTCATGGGTTGAATCTCCTAAGTGGGCCATTGACTTAAGAGTTGGACTCGATGGTCCTGGTGGGTCCTTTCCAGCTCAGAATAGTCTGTGATTCTGTGTGAGTCTGTCCTGTGTGGATTTACTTATAAATAATTGATGAAATTGTTGGAAGAATTGAATCTGTGGGCAGAGTCTTAACTGTTTATTTTCCTGTTTATTATTGCCTGTTTATTATCCTGTTCATTATTTTCCTGTTTATTATTGCCTAGATGTTTTTGATTATTAAGTGGTGAACCACAGTAGCATTTTTGCCAGTGCTGTTGGTCCATCTTGGCATGAAACTTTTACAAACTGTCTCCCAAAGGAAGACATTTCTGCCTCTGGTCCATCTGAGATTTGAAGGCAGTAATTTTTTTAGCTAAAGGGCTAATTGGCTGCAGCCCCCAGGTGTGTTTGGGCCTTCCACAATCAGAGAAGCTGTTTTTTATTGCAGTAACACGTCAGTGTTGCACTTGGCAGGTGTGCTTTGCATTATGATGGACACTGGACACACAGCCTGGCACTGAGGGGCTCGACAGGGAAGATGCACATTGAGGGAGGCAGAGTTTCAAATCCCTGACACAAAGAAACCTTCTTCCACATCAGGAGGGAATGTCCTGACCTCTGGAACTGACTGTACCTTAGAAGGCCTTCCCTTGTCAGTAGATCATTATAAATGAGTCTTTCATGTATAAGATTGGTGTGAACTTCTCCCTTCTGTGCCAGTTAATTATATAGAATTTTTAAAGGTATATAAACACTAACGACTAATTTTATGCAGTTTTACAGATCTATATATTAATCTGCTAGTTATGAAAGTCAAATCTGCTTCATTTTTAATTTTGCTGTGTCTAGATATAGCTGAAGTAACAAAGATCTGAATAATGCAGTTGTTGGACACTTGTTGGGCAGGAAACCACATTCCCTACTGCTGAGAACTATTTGATTCTGCTTTTAAAGTTACATTTTCTTACTTAGAGAGGTGACAGCTGAAAGGGATTAATTTCCCCTTCACTCAGAGTCTTTAATGGCACTTCATTCCACTTTTATACAATTCTCTTTACTGCTTTTCCCTAATTTCCTGCAATGCCTGTTGTGTTTGAGGTGTGTGGGAACTTAACCTGCCTCCAGGTAAGTGGGTGCAGTTTTCCTTTGCTTTCAGCCATTCTCTCCCTGTTGTGAGGGAGCTCAGCAAAGGAAAGAAAGGAGCAGAAATGCTAATAGTTTCGATGTGTCTCTGAGTTATCCTTGGGAACAAATGGTATTGTGCTGCCTTCCCCCTTCCAGAACAGTGTCTTCAGGTGCATTTCCTGCCTTCTGTGAGCTGGACTGCTGCTCCCATGGGCCTGACTCCGGGCATTGGCAATCAAAAAGTTGCCTGCAGAAGCAAAATGACTTCCTGTGCTGTGGCCTGGAAGAGCCAGTTTGGCTCCATCCACTGCCAGCAAGAGGTCAGGGGATGCAGAGATGCTTCAGAGGAGAAGAATAAGGCTCCTTCATTCTGTCCAAGTGCTCTTCATTGCCTTTGTGTTTTGGCCTTCATGGCAAGGTCTGCCAGGCCCTGGCAAAATTTCAGCTTTTCTTCCCTCTTGTTTGGAGAAGGCAAAAGTGAGATATTTTTGTAAATGTTCAGTAGTTCTTAACTGGCTCCAACTTCTACAAAAGAGGATGAAAGCAGAGAATTACCTATTTGCTTTGCTTGCCCTTTGTGAGGGGGCAATCCATTCCATCCCAGTTTGGTTTAGGTTCCAAACCATTCCATCCCAGTTTGGTTAAGTTTCCAAACCAAACCATTCCATCCCAGTTCGGTTTAGGATCCAAACCAAACCATTCCATCCCAGTTTGGTTTAGGTTCCAAACCAAACCATTCCATCCCAGTTTGGTTTAGGTTCCATAGTTGTATGTAAAATTCAGATTTCCATGCCCAACTTATTTTCACATCTTTCAATTAGAATTTAATTAATTGGGTTATTATGTTGCTTTATGGATAAACAAATAGCTGTGTTTTTAATCTTCAGAATACTGGAGTTCTTTCCTTCCTTTTTGCACATAAATTCCTTTTCACTGTTATGTGTGTCTGGATAGGTGAACATTGTTTGAGAAAATCCAGGAACTTGGAAATGCATAGTTACTACTTTTAATCTGTGGTTGCATACACAGGAACACCTGACACAGACCCATAAACCATTTCAGTGGTCTGTCCTTTCACTTCCTGGAACAAATCCACAAACTTAGTTCTAGACTTTTTGTAGTGTCTCAGAACAGATAACAGACAATTGTACCAACATTAGCACTGCCTTCATTTTTTTCAAGATGCTCTGCAATGTTGTGAAATTCCCAAAATTCCACACTGAAAAAGGTGAGTACAGATAGAGATTCAGTAGAACTTTTTCTTGCTAGTCACTGCCTGTGGAAACCTGAGGACCACAGTTCCTGTAGTCCAGGTTTGTGGTGCATAAGCCCAGAACTGCAGGCTCAGAAAGTCTTGCAGAGATTGTTAAAGAGGGTTCATTGTCCACTGATTCTATGCACATTTATAGGCAGTAGGTGTAGGGGCTGAAGTGCCCAGTTCTTTAGTGCCTAAAGAACTAAAATGTGTTTCTCTGCAATGGAAACTTCAAGGCTAAAGAACAGTAGTGTGAGTGGAATGTTTAGAAACCTACACTGGTCCTGAGTGTTGGCAAATACAAACTTCCATCTGAGCAACACAGTAATGCAGAAAGAGCCTGCACTGGTTTCTTTGGAAGTATTCACATTATGACATCTGATTTTTCTCTGTTTTTGGGGGTTTTTTGTCTGTTTGTTTGTTTTCATGGAGAATCTCTCAGGTGTCTCCAAACAATTACTTCATATTTCAGAAAAGATGGGAGGACTGAACATGTAACAAAGTCTTCCTTTCCCTAAATCATACCTAATGTGTGAAGAGAATGTTAATAAAACCAACAGGAAAATATTTAGGTGACTGAAGTCCCCTTTCCTTTCATGGTGTTCTAAGACAAACTTTCATTTCTAGCCTAACCTAGACAGTACTTGAAATTGTCATATTAAATCTAAGTTTAAAAAAAAAATGCTCCAGCACAGAGTTAGTCTGGCACATACTGGATAAGCACAGACAAGTTCTGATTTACCTGACCAAAATTCCACTTCAGGGTATATGGCATAGTTTTCTTGTTTAATACTTCTGAATTGTTGGAATGACCTGTGGATGTAACAGGTGAATGGGTGGGGTATAAGTTTGGTGATCAGAACCAGAATGACACTGTTCCAGATGTTCAGTTACATTAAAAATTAATGGTTTGATTTTCTTTAAATGCTGAAGCTCCAATATACTTGCACATTTCATGAGAATATCACCTCTCCTTTATTTGTTTGACACACAAATGTTACTAATTTTATCCAGCTGACAGAGCTGTCTAGTTTTGTTTACCCTATCCCCTGAAAAGCAAAAGGACACATATATAGGTCCTTTGAAAAAAAACCCCAACTATTGTTAAGCAAAAGCTACTGCTTTTATTTTTGCATGTATCTGCCTGTTAAAGGTGGCAGCAGTGCCTGTAACAGCGTGGGATGATATTAGACTAAAAATCAGCAGAATTAGACTAATCATGTAATCTGAAGTAGCATTCTCAGCTGGGAGCTTGTACTGCTGGTGTTAAGTCCAGGGGTTCTCCTGATCTGTGGAAAACTAAAGTTTGGGGTTGTTGAATCCCCCTTTCATACAAAGCTCAGACTGTGGTTTAAGGACTTGTTAATATGGACAATGGGGGTGGTCCCAGGGTGTAATGAGGAGCACTCTGGGCTCCGAATCCCAAGGTCCTGAGTTCCAGTCTCAGTGGGACCGTCCCCTGGCAGTTCAATCCCTCCCTGCCATCCCATCCCATCCCATCACATCTCGGATGCTCAGCAGGGTCAGCCCCGGTCAGTACTGGGGGCTGTGACAGTCCCGGGGACTTCCCTGTCACTGTCCAAGCTCGCTCGGCCGTGGCAGATGGACCTCAGGACTTAAACGGTGGGGCCAGTTCTGCACACGCTGAGCCTCACCCAAAACATCCACTGCACAGGCTGGAAGGGCCACACACCCACGTGGGGAGAGCCCTGCCCAAATCTGCGTTTGCCAAGTCTGGCCGTACATACAGTATGAACAATTGGCTCAGAAACTGGTGAGATCTGAATGGCAGAGAGAATTTGGGTTTGCCTACAAAGCCCCTGTATGCACGGCCCCACAGGGAAAACAGAATCTGCCATGGCCAGAAGTCTGTTGGATACTTGGAGTGGGAAGGGCCAGTTGCAAGCCTGGGGAGTCTGATGTCACTGTAGCTTACACAAGTGAAAAATAAAGTAGTAACTGAGTTGAGCTGACTTCTCTTGACTGCCCTCCTTATTTTTCCCAGAATTTAATGGCCCTGGATCCGCTGGCGGTGAGCGAGGAGACGCTGAGGCCGTCCCTGGAGCAGCGGCTGGAGGCGATCGTGAGCGGGGCGGCGCTGCTGGCGGACTCCTCGTGCACGCGGGACGCGCACCGCGAGCGCATCATCGCCGAGTGCAGCGCCATCCGCCGGGCACTGCAGCACCTGCTGGCCGAGTGCATCCCCAACGTGAGTGCCACGGGGGCTCCACGGCTGCTGGGAACGTGGGGCTGAGCACGCTGAGAGCTCAGATAGCACAGCAGCTGTACTGACAGGAGTGACAGAATAGCCGTGTCTTGGTTTCGTTCTGGCCTCCCAGCCCTGAGCTGCTCTCCCTTCCCCTCCTGCTCCTCAAAGCAGGGAAAAGGAAAAAGGGAAAAAAAACTTGAAAGAAACTGAGTTAAGGCAGGATATATATACATATATATGTGTGTGTGTGTGTATATATGTATATATATGTATCTATATGTGTATATATATATGTGTGTATATATATATAGGTGTGTATATATATGTTTATATATGTATATTTCTAAACGTTCACAGTTATGTGTATACAATTGGCACCCACAGTAGGAAAAGGGAAGGGGAAAACGGGGTCAACAAAGAGACAAAACAAAAGCAATGGGTACCAAAACACCCCCACCTACCCTCCAAGTAAACCAGTACAATACAATCCCACCAACTACTCTCAGAAGAAAGCCAGTCCCCTCTCACTCTTTTCTCCAATCTTCTGCATGGCTCCGATAAAGGGATTGAGAGCAGCAAAAACTTCCTGCTCCCCACTCTCACTGGAAACAGAAGAAAAAGAAACTTCCTATTTCCCCATCTCATATCCTCTGTTGTCCTGTGTGAGGGGAAAGAACAGGTGAGAAATACCTGGGAGACAAGCCCCTCCCTAGTTACAGCTGGTTACTAGGGCAAGCCAGGATCAAACCATCACAAGTGGGGACTCAAAGAGAAGGGAGAGAGAGAGGGGGAAGGAGACTGAGGCAATAAGCCCCAACAGGTAAGCACCCCACTCACCATGGTGTTACTTACCTAAGGTTGTCTTACCAACTCAGGACACTCCCCCGAAGGCAGGGGCTACATCCTCTAGGCCTTGGCAGACAGCAGTGTCCCTGCTGGCTTTTGGGGGAAAAACCCACCACCAACTAGAGCATGAGTCCTCTCACCTTCATTGAGCCTGCTGGTGACATCTACCTAGGGAGGTGTGGTCAGCACCCCCCACCCTGACAGAAGTCTCAAGTTCTGCTCTCTCTCTTCCTCCTTGCTCTCTCGCCCTCAGCTCTCCTCCAAAGGCTGTCAACCACTAGGAGAGACTCAAGGAACTTTATGCAAACTCTGTCTTCAAGGACAAAGCCTTCGCTCTGTCAGATTTGTTCCCTAGAACTTGGCAGGAAAAGGATAAATCTTTTCACAGGTGGCATTGGCAAAAGCACAGACCAAAATTCAACCCTTTCAATTCCTAATACAGTAAGGCACCACACTCCTTCCTTTCTAGTGTCTCTCCCAAAGCCTGTTGCTAGAGGATATTTGAATATAACCCATAATTAGTGTGAATAAGAGTTTAACCTGTATTTCTCAGTGCGCTCTTTAAAAGGTTGAAAGGGACATTTTTCTAAATAAAATCTAAGTAAAAACTCAATACAGACTCCCAGAAGGAGGTATTGTATTATATCAGAGCATGTATATAAAGGCTGTAGGAAATGCTCTTGTCCAGCTTTTACTACTTATACTTAGCATTACACTGAAAAGAAAAACAACAACTACAGCATTAAATTCTACATTTAGCTATTATGCAAACCACTGATGGTAAACATAACTAAACAGTTGTTTTATCTAGGCTCAGTAACCATGAAGGAAGCTTGGGGAGACATTTTCAAGAGTTACTTGAATTAGAATTTTGGTTTGCTTCTGAACTGCAGCCAAATCTTAATTCTTTCAGTTTGGTCTACATAAGAACAGCAACTAGTGCTGATGATTTTCCACACGCCTCCTTGTGAGGCCAGTGAGAAACTGAGGGCCATTTGATTTTGTAATACCACATGAGTCAAACTATGGACTTCTTTTTGTGATGCTGCAATAGCATCAGAGTCCTTTTTTGGGGGTCTCTCAAGACCTCAGTTTGTCTGATGTATCAGGATACAAGGTACATGTTTAGATTATTTTATGCTTATTGTGAACTGTCACTAATTCAGAACAGACATAATCCTTCCTGTGCCAGCAACAAGAGTTTCTCCCTCATTCCACTTTCTAGACCAGAGTTTGAAATTGTAATGTCTGTTCCTGTAGAATGCAGCAATTTAAACAATGATTTGTTAAAATGTAAGTGATCTGTTAGTGTTGTTTTCAAGTCCAGTGTTCACCCCAGTAGAGTGAACCAGCACCAAGTTACAAGTGTGAAAATTACTGAATTGCCAGATTAGAAGGACAGGACTGTTGGGTGGATCCAGAAATCTGGTTGCCTGGCATGCTTAAAGGCTAATTCAGCTGTGATTTTTTTTTTTAAAAGGAATATAGTTTGTATTTTAAAAATAACTTCTTTAAATCTGAAAAATGGATTTGTTGTGTCTGGCAGTTAATTGCTGAAACCCTGGAGACTGGATAGTGTTAATATGGGTACACAGTGTTAATTTCATGCTTTTAGTCAGTAAACATTTGCTGATGACATACTGTTCTTATCCAAAGTTAACTGAAGATGATTCATCAAGCGCATTGAGAGGATAACTGTATGATACAGCTATTTGTTTCCTTTTTGGGAAGCTGAAATTCCTTTCTATTCTCTAAGTCATACCAGTTAATGCAGTCCAAAGCTGTTCTAATGAGGCTTTTTTTTAAATTCTGTCATTAGGGCAGTGTGGTGTAGGGATTAAGACAATCTAAGCATAGCAGGTGTTTTTTTAATCTCACAGATATTGCACTTTTTGATATTTTCTTTCTTTATTGGGCAGCAGGTGGAACTTACAGGTGCTTTATTCAAGTTGCTCTTCCAGTCTCTCTACCAGTAAAGGTGCCATAATATTTTTACTCAGAATTTAGCTGCAGTTTCTGCTGAATGCAGCATTAATTCCTGAACCTCTCTGGTGGTGCTTTCCACATGGGTTAGCTGTGGGATTTCTTCAGCTCTAGTTAGCTTGGCATGTTAGTCTTTGATGCTTTCTTGAATATTGCAATGTCTGTTCTAGAGTGGGTCAGGTTTGTGGTGAAGCTGAAAGTTTAATAAGGGTTAAGGGCATCCACCTGTAATGGTTGGACTGGATGACCCTGAAGGTGTGGGTGACTCTGTGACTCCAGGTGTCAGTAGCCCAGAGCACGAGGGAGGATGCAGATGTGCTGAGCTGTACCCCATATTAGTCCAAAAGGTCACTGTGGCTTTGTCCCAAGAATGCTTTTTTTATGTCTTGCTGTCATAAAACTACAAGATTTGAAGTCCAATGGTCTGAAATTCTCTAGGCTTTTGCAATAAAATCTGGGTTATCTTTTCTATTTCAGAAATAATCATGGGTTTAGGGTTACCTAATGCAGAGTAAGGGGAAAAGAAGAATCTGCAAGCCACCCTACTGACTTTCTCAAGTCAGAAAGCAGCTATTTGAATAAGTCAGTATGAGAAAGTGTCATAATTTGCTGCAGAACAGTGACTGTGTGAGGTGTCAAAGACAAGACAGCAGAAGGGAAGAAATATAAAAGATTTAAAGATATGAGGTGTTATACTGTGGTTAAATGACAGGAGTCAGTGTAAAGTTTTTAGTTTCTTTTAGAACTCTTGATCTGCTTATACATTTATTGAACTGAATGGGAAAACTCTCACTGAGAATAGTTTATTGCAATTACTGCATTAAGTAGGTTTTCCAGTGAGGGGATTATCAGGTGTCATTACTTTATTTCACAGCTCTAACTCACTGATTTCTGTCCATGACCTGCCCTGGCAGCATCCAGGGTTTCCCTAAAGCCCCTGGGTCTCTGCTGATGGTACTCGTGGCCTGCCTGGTGAGCCCTGAGCTCAGACAGGCTCCTTGCCAAGGATTTGGGTGCCTCAACTCTGTGTAGGTTCTGCACACTCTGTTTATTTGAAACTAGGCCTCCTTGTCTGAACAAACATGCAGGAACTTAGGGTTTAGTCCTAATATTTGAAACAGTATAAATAATAGAGCTTTTATGGTTTCTAAATTTATCCTTTTTATTTTCCTCAGTTATTTCAAGTGTCTAATAAGCCTAAAGGACCTCCAGTGAAATGGAGAGCCTGTTGGTGTCAGTGAAAAATGTTTTAAAATCTTTCTTTTAAAGAGTTTTTAATGCAAGCTGGGAGAAACATCTTTTCAGCAGATAATTTTATATAAATGTCTATTTTTCACAGAGACTTTATCACAGTGAGGTGATGCAAAGGAAAGTGAAACAAAATGGCCTCTACACTAATAAAGACCTACTCAGTCTCACAGAACCTTTAAGTTTTTCTGTTCACAAGGTAATTCATTCACATAGTAAATTACAAATACATTTATAGTTCCTGAGAAAGGCAGCAATTTTTCTTCTGAATTTTTCCCAAAATTCTTTGGAATTATTTGTGTACTATTGTTATCCTTCCTGATTTTTACTTATAGACCTGCATTGTTAGGGGATATATTTGCATTTTAAGGCATCCAATAAATTACCACTGTGGGTTTGGATAGCTCATCAATGACAGAATGATACTACAGTGTGGGTAATAATGTAGCAATGTATCCTTAGGAGCAATCATGTTGTAGTAATAAGCATTGTGTTTTCCTGGTGAGAAGCTCTTGTCTTTTCTCTGCATCCTTTACAATGAAAAGTGACTGAAACCTTTGGAGTGTGGCAACACTAACTCCTGTTTCTTGGGTTGTGCTTTTGCTCAGCCACAGTAAGGATATGCACTTACCTGGGTGTTCCAAAGGGGTAATAGGGTTGTGATGGAGTGTGAGCTGAAGTGGCTGTTGTGAGCAGCAATCAGGGTGATTGCAGGCACTGCTGTGTCTGCCTTCATTAAACAGGGAAGGTATGCCTGAATAATTATTCTTCATCCTGTGGGTTTGAATAAAGTCATTACCGAGATTGTTAAGGTTGGTAAAGAGGGCTCAGATACACTGATGAGATGAGGAGCTCTCTTGAATTAAAATTTCCTTTCTTTTGAAATGTTGTTTCATGATATTTGAGCCTCATTAGTTTCTCAGCTTATTCTGGCTATGATTGGATATATGTGTGTATATACACACACACACTATGAATACTGGGCTGATTCATTTTACCTTTTTTGATCAGTTGTGATTTCTCTTTCTTCATAAGTATTTCAAAGCTTTCTGTTTCTTAACTGGGCTTTTATGTTAAGATTACCTAAAGTTTTGAGTCACATCATGTCAATAGAATAGTTTGTGTTTTCATTTTAATTTTCAGGGTAAACTCTGCATCAAGGCTGTGTGAACCAGCAGCACCTTGGTAATTTAGCCTGCAGTTCTGGATGTGCCTGTGGCTCCTGTGCCACAGGTGGTGGCAGCTGCTGCCCTTGCTGTGCCATGTGTGTGGCCTGGCCATCCTTCTCACCAGTGGGGCTTTTGGTCTTTTAGAGAGACATGTAAAAAGTGGGAGTAGACTAATGACTGATTTTGCCTTGAGGCCAGATCAGGAAGTGAACTGAAGCTGAGCACATTTATGTTACATTCAGTTCAGGAAAGAGATTGAGGGGCTGGAGCGGGGCCAGAGGGAAAGGTCCAGCTGTGGGGAAGAGGTTCAGTGGACAGCTGGGACTTGTGCCACTGTGTCTGTTTAGATTTCAGATGCTGATTGTGCACTTACTGGAACCTGAGCATTGGAAATTCAAAACCAGAAAAATGGATGGAAACCCAGGAGTCTTTACTTATTGATGGTTCTGGGCCTTGCCCTTTGTCTCAGCTCCTAAATTTGAGTGCTGTGGATTGCCAATGCCTTGCTCTCCCCCTGCATTGAGCACTCTTCAACAGCAGCTTAAGGCCTGACCCACTGTCTTGATGTGGAGACTGTCTGTGATTGATACTGTTTTGTGTGGTATTTTATTGCCATCTGTACTCTTTTAAAAGAGTGCAAGGACACACAGATACCTCAAACATACAAACACCTCAAACTTGATGTTCCTTGTGCTTTATGGTTTCCTGATGAAGGCTTTTAACCCCTCCCTGGGTGGAGGGAAGACAAGACACTTTGGTTTCTCATCACAGCCATGCAGTGTATCTTGCATTTTAGCTGCCTAATGCTGCTCTGGGAAGTGCATTTTTCATTTGGGTGCTCAGGGACAACATTTTAGACTGATCTTGAAGTTGCAAGAATTACTCCAAAAGAGTGAGTTCAGATTGAACAGAACATTTTGTTCAACTTTAAAAGGAAATGTTTCATGTTTTTAATTCTAAGAATTGCCTGGTCATCTCTGTTAGATCTGTGTAGTTCTTTCCTGGTTGAAGAGTTGAGCCCAGACTTGGTAGGCTAACCAGGGGCTTTGAAGAAATACCCATGTTAAAATCTTCAGGAACAGAATGACTGTTGGATACACCTCCAAGGGGTTGAAATAACTGATACCCTGAAATTATTTTTTAAAAATTATTTACCATTTCTATAAAGAGGCATGAACAAACAGAGCTTGTGTTCATGTCTTTTTGTGAAAAGATTGGATTTGAAGGCTCTTGCTTTACTGTCCTCTTCATATTCAAACACCTTAAAAAAGCTGCTGTTGCAGAGAAGTTTGGAATTGTGGTACATCAAAATGTAAACTAGAAAAAATGCTGTGTGGGAGGAAAGTGTCGCTCAGTTCTTTTCTTTTTCTTATTTTTTCATTTTTTTTAATGACTGTATTGAGTATTAGCCTTTGAGAAGAAGGATTTATTCCAGTAAAATTGGTGTGCCCATATGGCATATCATGCTGGCATTTATGCAAGACAATATGTACTTTTCATGATGCTGTTGTTGACATTGCCTGAGTAGTTGGTTGAGTTGGCTTCGAGCACTCCTACAGAGGACTTGCTTCCATTTTTATATGCAGTAGATGTAATTGAAAATTATTTTTCTAAATGTTAACTTTTGTCAAGCATCTTGTCTTATAGGGAAATGAGAGATGAATTGTTAAGGAGGAGGGGCTTTGGTGCACTTACCAGGCAAAAGTACTCTAGTGAATTCCCCAGATAGATCTACAGCTGAAAAATAAGCTGCAGTTCAATTCACCTGATTATAGATATTCCTGTGGAATCTGCAATAATCTGGGATCTGTGCACATGAGCTGGAGGAAGATAATGAAAGCTTTTCTCTCCTTAAGCCCCGTTTTTCATTTAACGGTTCTGAGCGAAGCTATTTCGGGATTAATCGGATCTGAACTCGAGGCTTGCACTGAAGGAACGTGGCATGATGAGCAGCTCCTGGCTCTGGAGGGGATGATTCACTACAACAGGCAGGAATTTGCATTCAGTGTACCTGGCAGGACTGGAAATATATTGAGTTGCCCAAGACTAATCTTTTTTTTTTTTAGGCAACGTTCAATAAAACAACATTTTTTTTCTCCCCAAAATGAAATAAATCCTTGGTTATGGTAATAATAAAAATTTTAAAATAATTAATCATGTATTTGTTAACTCAACATCTACCTAGCTGTTCAGTTTAAAAGAATTTTCTTATTTTTACAGCTCATTGAAAATGGTTTTTATGATGTCAGGTTTTTCTCAACTGGTTTCCTATTTTCTGTAGGGTGTTAAAGACTGGTCGTTTTTCTCCATGTCAGGATGCCATTTCTGGGAGCACTGCTGGAGTCTGGTGTTTCAGGTGCATTTATCTTGGGTTTTATCCTCTCTGTGGGACAGCTGATTTTTGTTGTCCGAAAACATTTCTACTTTGTGTTCTGTTTCAGGTTAGCAGGTATTTACTTTTTGCTTATGGAACAATTCTTATGGAAAAGATCAGTCATAACTGATAGTTCAGGGAACTCTTAATAGGGTGTTAAGATGATAGACAAACAAAGACCAAATCCAGCTTTTAAAAGAAAGAGTATTTTTTTCTATAAACAAATCCAAAATACCTTTAATTCTTCTTACATAGTGAGTAAATGGCCAGACTTGGCGAACGCAGATTTGGGCAGGGCTCTCCCCACGTGGGTGTGTGGCCCTTCCAGCCTGCACAGTGGATGTTTTAGGTGAGGCTCAACATGTGCAGAACTGGCCCCACCGTTTAAGTCCTGAGGTCCATCTGCCACAGCCGAGCGAGCTTGGACAGTGACAGGGAAGTCCTCGGGACTGTCACAGCCCCCGGTACTGACCGGGGCTGACCCTGCTGAGCATCCGAGATGTGACGGGATGGGATGGCAGGGAGGCTTGAACTGCCGGGGGGCGGTCCCACTGAGACTCGAACTCAGGTCCTTGGGATTCAGCATCCAGTGTGGTCTCCTTTACACCATGGGACCGCCNACTTCCCTTCAGGCAGTTCTAGACAGTGCTGAGGTCACCTCTGAGCCTCCTACACAACCTACACAACCCCAAGTATCTTTGTGCACTCTAAAAACTTGTTCAGTGTGACTTGGCTTCAGCCAGACTCCCCACTCTTCCCCGTAACACACACTGGGGGAGCAGAGACTGGATGCATTGTCAGTGGGGTGTGCTCAGAGGTGGCTGATAGGTTGGCATCATCAGCATTGAGTCCAGCGGCAGGCCAGCAGCTGGGGACAGCCCTGAGACTGTCCTGCTCAGCCCACTGGTGCCCTGGCTGGCCGGACAGGGCACTGCTGGCAACCTTGCACCTAATCCAGACCTGTGAGGAGGGGCTGATGCATCAGTTGGGTGTGTGGGAACAGTTTCCCAGAGAGTTTGTGCAGTTCCCATCCAAGACCCAGACAAACCTGGCTGTAACTAAAAGGGCTTTCAGCAGTTATTTGGACTGGATCCTGTCCAGCCATTCCTGCTGACTCCACTGTGTGGAGTTTGATGCTAAATGTTTGAATAAATTCCAGTGTCCGTGCAAATTCCTGGATGTCCCTGCCAGGTTCTTTTACTGTAAAGTAAATCCCATTATTTACTAACGAAAGATTAAAAGATTCTCGGGTAATGAGGGAAGGAAAAGAAATTACATGGAGTAAAGTAGTAAAAAGAAAGTTTCATTTGAAAAATCTCTGGCAGTCTTGAGGTGGTGAAAGGGAGGGTATTTACCAAGTTAAATTCTGTGGTGGGGAATCCTCTATATAAAACAAAAGTTGGAACCCTGAGATGAGCTCAGTTGGTTAAAACTTGGCTGCAATAACACCAAGGTCATGGGTTCAATCCCCTGTGTGGGCCATTGACTTAAGAGTTGGACTCGATGATCCTTGGGGGTCCCTCCCAACTCAGAATAGTCAGTGAGTGTGTGAATGGCTCCTTGAAGTCCTTTGGGAAGTGGCTGATTCAAGGCTGTCCCTATGAATTTCATCAGCCCTGAGTGCTGGGGCTCCTGTGTGGCTGAAACCAGAGGCTTTTTCTTGTGGTTACTGGGATTTGACACACTGGTGTCCCAGCAGCCTCTGAGGTGCTGCAGCTCTTAATGTACAGAACCAGAAGTGACTCCTCTTGGATGGAAAGGGAGGTATTTACATAGCTGTCAGCTGTCATTTTGACTTAATTTCTTGCCTAACTTCTCTTGATCTTTTTTTAATGAGGAATTAACAGTGGAGTTTTATGTGGAATAGCTTATGATCACTTTTGATGAAACCAGTAATGCATCAGATTGCATGAAAAATTCTAATGCTTTGTCATTGCTCTTCAGCCAGGTCTTTGAAAACAGTGACTTGAAAGAGACTGGGGACATTTCCAATTTCTCTCTGAAAAGAAAACCAAACATGTCTTACAAATCCAAACCAGATCTTTGTCTGTGGTCATCAACAGCGTTTGTTGGCTCTTCCTTTTTATTTGAACTTGCAGGGGATTCATTTCCAGTTGTTGTTTGTTGTTCCTGTTTGATGTGCTGCTCCTCTTTTTCTCAATTGAGTAAAATAAAAAGGAAGAATATTAGTTTGTATAATTGCATTTGTGACCAATGTGTGCAAACAATCAAACTACCTTTCACCCCCATATTAATTAAAAAAAGTCCTTTCAAGATGAGCTTTTCTCAAGAACTGCTGCTGTGTTGCCAATTGGCACATTTTTGTTTTCTTTGAGTGGGCAAAGAAAATAAATGTCTAAAATCAGGCAGTGGCAATGCTTAGTAGAATATATTCAATAAATTAATCTAATTGCTCTATTTTCTGGAAAATCTCTCCTATTTTAGGTTATTCTAATTATTTTTTAACCATTTCTTCATTATCAGTAGCAAAAATTAAAGAAAATTTATACAAAGATGGAAAGAGGATAAAGCAGTTACTTGACTAGGGGTTGTACTCAGGAATAATCCAGGATTATCTTTCCTATCAAGTAGTGACATTTCTAATTTTTCAAGACTCTAATATTGTATGGGAGGAATTCTCAGTCTGTGAGAGAAGATAAGTGAATGTTACTGAATATATCTAGCTCTTTGCAGGATAAATGAAGGATAATAATCAATTTGAATTCCATGTAAATAGGAGAAAATAAGAAATACAATAATTATATACACCCTGGAAGCAGTTAATGGAAAACAAAACTGAAGCTGGAGGTCAAATTTTTCTCTGGAAACTTGGTTAGTACTTTTCTTAATGCACATTATTAATGTGTCTTTACTAACTGTGCACTGCACAAATGGGCATTGTACACATGAGAGAACACATGCACAGAAACTGGAACCACTTTGGTTTCATAATGGTATTTCAAGTCTATTGTTTGGACTTAATAAGGAAGTGAAATGGTGAAAACTTTGCAAAGTTCCAGTAGAAAGTGTGAACTAAATGAGGGCAAACAATGAGTGAGTGAAGGAAAGATGAGATACTGTTTGAGAGCTTGTAGCCATTTCCTGAGCAGGAAGGTTCACAAGGACACTGTGACCCTTGGGCAGCTGTGAGGAAACAGAGGGTTTGTGTCTTGGCTTTCAAGTTGTTAGACAACTTTATTTCCAGTTTGAAAAAAAGGGAAAAAGGCCTGATCTTTTGGATTGTGCCAGCCACCTGCTGTGTGCACACGTCAGAGCCAGGTTTGGAATGAAGTGTGCTGGGATGCCTTGGGAGATGCTGACAGACATTGCCAGGGTTATTGTCACTTTATACCCACCATCTCCTGAGCAGCTGGGCCAGCTGACCAGAGTGTTGAATCACAGAATCATAGAATGGATTGGGTTGGAAAAGACCTCCCAGATCATCAAGTCCAACCCTTGGTCCAACTCCAGTCCCTTTACCACATCATGGCACTCAGGGCCACGGCCAAGCTCACCTTAAAAACCTCCAGGGATGGGGAATCCACCCCCTCTCTGGGCAGCCCATTCCAATGCCTGAGCACTCTCTCTGCAAAGAAGTTTTTTCTGCTCTCCAACTTCAATTTCCCCTGGCAGAGCTTGAGCCCCCCGTGCCCCCTTGTCCTATTGCTGAGTGCCTGGGAGAAGAGACCAACCCCCACCTGGCCAGAACTTCCCTTCAGGGAGTTCCAGACAGTGCTGAGGTCACCTCTGAGCCTCCTCTTCTCCAGCACAAACACCCCCAGCTCCCTCAGCCTCTCCCCACAGCACTTGTGCTCCACTCCCTTCTCCAGCCTCGTTGCTCTTCTCTGGCCCCGCTCCAGCCCCTCAATCTCTTGCCTCANTCTCCAGTCTATGCAGTGCTGTCCTGCATCCCAAGGTGAAACCAGGGGGCTGGTGCCTGTGAGTGAGCATGGAAATCTGAATGAATGCCAGGCCTTGGGCTGTCCTGGTTATCCAAGCCTCTTCGAGCTGTAGGAATGGGATTTCTGTACAGTAAGACTACTCAGGGATTGATACCTGCAAATTCTTCCCCAAAAGACTGAGAACTGCAGGTCTGACACTTGCAGAGTTTGGTCCCAAGGGCTGGCAGGGCATATGCCTGTGTTTTGTCAGATCTGTTGTGCTTTCTCTGTTTCCATGGAATATCCTGCTTTTGATGAAGTGGAAAAATGCAATAGCAGAGAGATTCCCCTGGAGAATTTCCAGCCAGCTGTATTCCTGATTTCAGATGTTATGCTTCAAGTCTTGCTCTGTTTATTTTCTATTTAGTCTGTAGCATTGTCAATGGCATTTTAAATGTCTGATAGAACATATTTTTCATCTGGAGGAAAAGCAATATTTGCTAAAGGTCAGGTGTTCAAGTGATTTGCCTGGCATTTATTTAGATGCAGATCTGGTAGAGTACTATTACAAACCTAAATAGCTTAACTAAAATAAGGATAAATCCAATAAGGTTTTGAGCAGAATCACAGACTTTCAGTTAGAAGAAACAAGTAACCTGTGAATTTTACTAGTGAAGAAGAGAATGAAAGTCTGAGCACTGGAAGTAATTTAGGAGGAAATAAGGAAAGTAAAAACCTTTCCAAATGGGGGACAGTAATTCAAAAATTATTATGTCTTTTCTGCCTGTTTCCTGTAAATAGTTATCTGGGAATAAGTGTTTAATGCAGGTGATAAAACAAAGTGAAAAATATGCCAGGAAGAGGTTTAGGAACGTTTAAGAAAGGAGTTTCTGAACCATTGGCCTTGATTGTAAAAATCTGTGAGGAATGAGTATTTCCAAGTAATAGAAAAGCAGATCTTATCTTAAAAGTAGGGAATTTATAGATCATTTCCTCTGACTTGATAACTGTGGGGAAGCTGCAGGAAATCCTTACATATTCATTGCCTAAAAATCTTCAAGATAAGAAGGTGGTGATAAAACACAGGCAGGTATTTTCAAAATACATTTTGTGAAATGCCTGTAGGTCTTGGACAGGATTTCTGGGTAGAGATTCCAGGGGAAGGAGTAAACACAGTGTAACTTTGCACACTGAGAGGACGTTTCCACAGTGTATTAAGGGAAAATACAGGTCACTGGAAACAACATTCCTGGTGGATTGTTATTTATGCTGTTGCAGGGCAGTCTGGGCTGGTTTAATGAAGTGAGATTCTGCAAGGACTGGCCTGGGACCATGTGTGTGATGTATTTTCATTTACAGGGTGGCTGAGGGAGTGAGCAGTGGAATTACTGAGAGTTTGAATGATGCTGCCCTGGTGTGACTTCAAAGGATTTTATGGGTCAATAAAAGCTTTCCCTGCCTTTTTTTTTTTTTTTTTTTGTTTGTAGGTATGGT